>JBBDHG010000011.1:382500-447500 GCA_037951165.1 Lophius americanus | reverse complement strand
GAAAAATATGAATTATTAAAGTTTTTTAATAATGTAGGTGTAATCAGACAGAAAAAGGAACAAAGATTTGCGTTTGAAACGAAAACAAAGCCTCCGAAACAGAAAAACTACAAAAGATCCATTTCAATTTGTCACCATAATTCCCTTTCATTTGTATTGTAAGATGGCAAATACTTTGTTTATCGTTAAAGAAACTGATGGATTGTATCCACTTGAAATGCAAAATGAAAGTTTATTTTATTCACGATTCACTAATGAATAATAAATCATTCTATTTTATATCATCATGAAGGCTTTTTTTTTTAAGCACCAAAACGTTTTGCACTCGTAAGGGGTTCCTTGAATTGCAATTTGCACACAATTTATGGAAATAAGGCCGTGGCTATGTTGTGAAGAACATGTTCTTAGCGCAGCCTGTTATCGGTCAGATCCCATGAAGAAGCAGAGGGATGCAAACAAACCAATGTTTATTCATCACACTCCAGCGTTTCCACGAAGCTGTGTGAAAGTTTATTATTCATATTTTTCACAGTGCATGGCAGCTGTTCCAGCTTTGACTGAGAGCTGCAGCGGACTTCAAGGCTGAGTTCTCACAGCGGGAGGGAAACATTAAAATGACATGCAACATGTTGAAAATCCAATGTCACAGACTCTAAATGTTCAAAGGACGAGTCGTGAGCTCGCCGCGCTGCTTTGTGCACAAAAACTGTCATAACGCTGGAGGTGGAGCCTGTTCATGCAACCACTGCTAACTTCATGCAATAGATTCCAGAGCACCAAACAACTGGACCCACCCAGACCCGATCACTACTACACAATGTGAAAATCAAACACATTCCAGAAGAGATGAGGAACAATTAATCCATCAGTCTGTGAGCGGTTCCAAAGATGTTTCTGAGGTTCTGGGAATCCAAAGATCCTCGGTGAGACACATGATCTACACATGTAGAAGATTGGAACTATAGAGATGTGACCCACCTTAAAGCTGTTTTACTGAGTGAACCTGGACTGTTTCACTGTATGAACCTGGACTGTTTCACTGGATGAACCTGGACTGTTTCACTGTATGAACCTGGACCGTTTCACTGTAAAAAACTGGACTGTTTCACTGTAGTAGTTTTTTAGGTTTTGCATCCAGAACTGCCACGTTGCCATGGAAACATTGAACTCATTGAGTGATTTCTCTTTTATTCTTATGAGATTTTTGGAAAAGCCGTTTTGAGGATTGAAAATTCAAAAGATATTCCACCGTTCTTTGTCGGGAGTTATATTTGCATTATAAATTAAATGTATTATTATTATTATTATTATTATTATATGCTGTAAAAGATACGGAAAAAATATTCTGGAAGAAGAAATCAAAGTAAATAGGCGTTTCTAATTGACCTACTGAGGGTGAGCGCTTTGAGTTTGGCTCGCTCATTTTCTCCAAAAAGTTGACCTTTCCATTTACGCTCATTAGAGCCGCGGTCAGGCATGACTGCCAGATGGTTCTGGTCCTTTTTGGTGAGAGCACAAACAGACCCGCAGCTCTGATTGTCTCCAAGTTGTCCACCCTACACGTCCCCACTCAAAAACAAAGACCTCCGGGAGAAGGACATTGTTCCGGGACCAGATCGGCATCAGTGAAGCATGCTGAATGCAGCATAATGAGCGATGGCCCCGGTCCTCCTGCTGTACCGGACCCCGGAGCAGATAATAGGGAGTAAGCTCAGCTCGGATCCTCACAATCGAACAGATGAGCAGGAAGGCAGTAAAAACGAAAAATACTTCACAATCTTATCGTCATCAAGGACGTTGGAGAAGTAACTATTTGAAAGTTCCGAGGCTGATGATTATGTATGAAACATACATATATAATATGTATGGGTTCATACATATTATATACGTCTGGGTTCACCCATGGGTTTTTTTTATACGATGGGACCCGAGACAGTCCAACACAGTGGGAATGGAGGCGAGAGACAGAAGTTTCCTTTCGTCACCGCGTATTTTGTGCTTTTATCTGTAATAAAAACCTGACTGGTTAACGGTACTCTTGATGTCAGTTAAATATTCTTTCATTTCTGCTTGAATGCCACTCTTTTCTTGTGCAGACATAGATCCTACTCTGATTCTCGCCTTCTAACGCTTGACTCTCTCATTTTAACAAAACACAGTCTTGAACAATGGGATCAGAAAAAAAACAGTTTGGACTTTGCTCTCCATGTAAAGACAATCGTCACAAATCATCTTTCAGAAGAAACAAACGCATTCAGGCTCCACACTTACACAACGACTCCACAGACAGTCAAGGCGACTTTCTGACCTTAAAGATTTCTTGTTAGTTCAGAAAAACAAATCATATTTATCTCTTCTAAAGTTAATGCATCACCTTCTGTCGTTTCACAGGAAGTATTGTGAGGGGAAATTGATCGATTGTTAAGGTTAAGATTGTCTTGATTGGGCTGAAATGTTCCAGCAAACATGTCCACAAAGGCAACATGAGCTGAAAAGTCCAGAAACTGTCATCTTTGCTGGACACACAAACTCCTTCTACCTCTGCAGAGAAAAGCAGTGAGTTGCCACACATCCACAGATCCTTCATGTTAGCGCGATAACTCAAAAACTGTTTCATGGATCATTTTTAAATTGAATAGCCCCAACAACCTTAGTGCGAGGAAGAACTGGATTGATTGTTATGGAAAGGCTGGTTCATATTTTCATCCATAAGGGGGAGCTTTGTCTCAGAAATTTTTTACCATAATTTATCAATGGTGCAATTTTGTCCACATTTGGTGCATAAAAACTATTTGATACGTATATATCTATACAAGATATTTCATAGTTTACTCACTAGGAGCTTTTTACGAAAGCACAGTTTTTCAGACAGAGCTTCCTAACCGTTGGTCCAGAGCCGCCGCTGGGTTTCCGTTATTATTCATGAACCTGATACTTGGTTCTCCTTTTGTATGTTTCTCTTTCAAAATGACTGATGGCACAAATTGAAAAGGACATAGTGGAACAATTGAAGGCTTTTTTCCCCGAGGCGCTCGTCCATGTTTGACGGGTAAATGAGTAGATGTTTATTGACAGATATGCCAATAATGTTTTTGAATAGCGCTCCTTTGAATCAGACAAGGTCTGATGTGCGGTAAACACAGGAGCTGAGCAGAAGGAGAAAAAGCATTCATGCAGCGGATCCTTCCAGCTGCAGTCAACAGTGATGAAAAGGCTCTGGAATCATCTCCTGTAGGAGCTGCTGCTCTCCAGGAGGCTTAAGTGGGGACAGGGAGGGTTATTAGAGGGCCAATTGTCCAGTTAATAAATCCCTAATATTGAGCGAGTCATTGATCCTGGCTGCTTTACATCAGAGTGTAGGCTGGAGCCGGGGCCGCCGTGTCCACCATGATCCCTCTCTAACGACCATGGGTCCAGCCTCCAGCTTGTCTGACGTTCGGCTGCAAAGACAAATCAATGCACACTCCAGGATCGACACAAACACTTTCATCATTTTCTATGTCCCCGAAAACACGGGGATGTTGTGGAATCTCCATCGCCGCCGCGGATCCTTCACGTTAACGGGATAACCCAAAAACTATTTCCTGGGTTATTTTCAGCTTTATCTCAAGAGGTTTTTGGGTCATAAGTTCTCAAAAATCCTTGCCTTAGTTTAGTCCAGATGTGGTGCATATGAATCAACTCAAGGAGAAGTGTCTTTATATCATAGTTTACTCAAAAAGTTCAAATTTTAATCACTAGCGGGAGCTATTTACAAAGAATACAGTTTTTCGGAGGTAACTTCCTGACCGTTGGTCCGAGCGAGTCCAAATTTGGTGCACATGAATGGACTCGAGGTGAAATTTCACTTTAATTGTTTGTATTTTACTCACTACAGGGACCTTTTTAACGTAAAATACCGTGGACAAAAATTCAAATTTAATTTGAGAAGTTCAATCGGGGCGATTGCTTGTACAACGCAGCGGATCGGGGGGCTTGTGGGGGAATAAATTTCTGCTGTGAGAAATATGGAAGTAAAGTGAAAGTGAAAGTAGTTTCCCCTGTACTTGGGGCAGCACTACTTGTGATGATGTCATGATCAGTCAGTGCTGGAGCAGCAAAGTACTTCTGCTGTTACACATCTGCAAAGTCTAATCTAGTGGCATTCGGAAGCAGTTCTCCTGCAGAGAGTAAAATCTTCACAACGGATTCTTTGTTTTTTATGTAAATGAATTGTTCTGGAACTCCACGTGGCACCAAGAGCTTTGTGATGAAGCCAGAACTTGTCGGACCAAGTCAGGCTTTCATAAACTCCGACATGGCTGTTAGCAGGAGGGTTTTAGTGAACAATCCCCCTCTGCTGTGTTTTCTGAGAGAAAACTTCAGCAATTATATGACCAGTCAAAGGCAAAACTTCAAAGAAAGCAATCGCGTCAGAATGTCGCCAAGTCACAGCAGGACACTCTCTTATTGGGAAAATAAAAGAATGATGGTGAGTGGAGTCTGATTCACCGGCTGCGGACTGTGAGCCTCTCTCGTTCTCTGAAACAATTGTCTTATATAATCATAACCTGGCTGCCTCAAGCACAAACATTATCAAACAGGCAGCAGCTACCTTTTCATTTCACTGCACTCTGAAGGCAAACTATTTTTTTTAAATCTGACCGCCCATTTCTGCTTTAATGGCTAAATTTACAGCCGTTTTCTCGTACTATAATATTTTTTTTATTTTTCCAATTAGCCCCAGTGCTTCTTCTAGGATTACAGCGCAGACTTGTGCCGTTTGATTGCTGCGGGCAGGAATGACCTGCAGAAGGGTTCCTTCGGCGTTGGGTCAGGAGACGCCTGCTGCTCGCCGTACTCTAGCTGTGTCTGTTACTGAGTTTTCTATATTTAGGAAATTTCAATCAGGAGAGAAAGGATGAAGAAGAAATGAAGGATTTATTACAACAGATGATGTGTGATAATCAAGTCTGTGGCGCTCAGACTCTTCAGGGAGATTGTGAACGAAGGGCATGTGCCCTGAGCAGCAGTTGGGGATATCCTGCCCTTGGAGCTTGGGCGCTGGTGGTGGTGACTGATGAATCTGCAAGGTCTTTTGGGGATGTGGAGGCGGATGGCACACAAACCAACAGCATGACTTGGTTTTGTCTCCCTGTCTGAACCCCCCGTAGATCTTCCTTACAGTGTAAACTGTAGAAGCTTACCGTTACTTGAAAAGTCCAGAAACTCAGAATGTTTCAGTCAGAGTAAATCTGTAGACTCCAAAAACTCAATGTATCCCATAAAAACACTTTGTGCGTCCATTTCACTGAGAAGGAACACAGCGACACCTCGTTGTTACCCGAGTCTGAAAAGTCTCATTACGCGCGTTTGTGTGTGTTATCATATGAGTGTCTGTGGGATACCACATGTGTGTGTGTGTTTTATTACATGAGTGTGTGTGGGATACCACATGTGTGTGTGTGTGTGTGTGTGTGTTATTACATGAGTGTGTGCGTGTGTTTGTGTACGTGTTTTACCACATGAGTGTGTGCCTATGTGTGCGTGTTACCACATGAGTGTGTGTTACCACATGAGTGTGAGTGTGTATTACCACATGAGTGTGTGTGTTATCACATGAGTGTGTGTGGGTGTGTGTGCGATACCACATGTGTGTGTGTGTGTTTGTGTGTCACCATATTAGTGTGTGTGTTTGTGTGTGTGTTACCACATGAGTACGAGTGTGTGTTATCACATGAGTGGGAGTGTGTGTTTTACCACTAGTGTTTGATTGTTTTACCATGAGTGTGAGTGTGTATTACCACATGAGTGTGTGTGTGTTATCACATGAGTGTGTGTGGGTGTGTGTGCGATACCACATGTGTGTGTGTGTGTTTGTGTGTCACCAAATTAGTGTGTGTGTTTGTGTGTGTGTTACCACATGAGTACGAGTGTGTGTTATCACATGAGTGGGAGTGTGTGTTTTACCACATGAGTGTTTGATTGTTTTACCACGAGTGTGTGTGTGTTACCACATGAGTGTGAGTGTGTATTACCACGAGGGTGTGTGTGTTTTACCAAATGAATGTGTGTGTATGTTTTACCACGAGTGTGAGTGTGTATTACCACATGATTCTGTGTGTGTTTTACCACATAAGAGTGTGTGTGTTTTACCACATGAGTGTGTGTGTGTTTTACTACATGAGTGTGTGTATTGTACCACATGAGTGTGTGTGTGTTTTACCATATGAGTGTGTGTGTGTTTTACTACATGAGTGTGTGCATTGTACCACATGAGTGTGTGTGTGTTTTACAACATGAGTGTGTGTGTGTCCTGCATCATGAGTGATTGCGACAGAGTGCTTATTGCTGTAGCAGATAAGTGCCAAGTGAGCATCCAGAGAGAAAGTCTGCTCAACCGTGTTGTTCAGGGATCACGCTGAGCAATTGGACCACAATGCACTGCAACTGCAGATCAATTTTGGAGTGAGAAAAGAAGGCCGGGGGTGGGGTAGGTGTGGCAATGTTCTGGCAGTATGTGTTACCACCACATTGACAAGTAGGTCAGAGTCAGGAGCGGAGGTAAAGAGAGTGATATTGATTCATGCTACTCTGGAATCTTTCGACAAGGCGGTGTAAGTCGTCCCGGCTGTGGCCCCGGGGGGCCGTAACGGACGGCTCACAGGTGTGATCCCTCAGGACGAAAGTGACAGCACGTCCATTGGAGGAGTCCAGCACCGTTTGAGCCCGTCACTCTTACCAGAGCCGTTTAGAGGAACTATGGTGAAGCTAACCTCGCTCCTCTCCATCGCTCTGAACACACCCACCCACGACCACCAGGGGGGTCTGGAGCCTTCAAGCTCTTCTGGGGGGCGAGGCAACAAGCTCTAACCTTCTCTCCTGACGCGCATCAGTGAGCCTTAGCCACTCATGACCCTGTCGCGAGTTCATCAGTTGTCCTTCCTTAGACTACTGCAGACCAGGAGCGGCCAACAAGACCTGCAGTTCTTGAGAGAGGGGTGGTCTACTCATCACAACTTCAGCCTTAAACGTATTTAAATCCTTATGCTTTTCAACGTACGGGTTTCATTGTAACGTGATGATCAATGTTATTCCGTGGTTATAATGATATGGCTAATCCGTGTCATTAGTTGCAGCCGTCCTTCATTAGAAGCCTTCTGTGTAGTAAATCCTGCTGCTGCCTGTTCAGTTTACCCGTCCAGGTGTTTGGATTTGGCCCCTTCTGGTTTGGGATTTTTTCCCTTCTTCCGTCTTGCTTGAATTTAAAGCGCAGACAGAAAAAAGTCTCTTTAGTCTGAACTTTAAATTCCTCATATTGTATATCCATCATACTTTAGTGCAGATTTGTGAATTTATTTCCAATATAAAAAAAAAAAAAAAAAACCAATCAGACGTTTTATTTTTTCATTTTTTGCAATTTATTTGCAAATATTATTTACTTATTAACTAATTATTGACCTCATCTTTATCTCATTAGTCCAGGTTTTTCTGGAAAAAACATCAACATTCATAAATGTTTGTGATTATTTGGCACAGATGACGACTATGAGGCGCTGACGGAGACACTCACTGTGAATTTCATCATTTTCCAGATTATATTCAGGTAATATTACTCAGGGCTAGTCGCAATAATAATGCACCTCGTTTTATAAGATCTTATTATGTGACTGCACTTTTCACTTGGTCTTTATCCAGTTATTCCCTGTTCGTTGGATTATTTATTGACTCGTTCTTGACACCGAGTCTTATAAACTGCATTGCATTCTTTTCATACAACCACATGACTGGAATAACCATAAAAAGAATCCTTGATCTTGACCGTCTGTGTGCAGCAGGAGGAGCGTATGGAGCGCCGGGTACGTATAAACCACAGAACATCAAAGCTTTTGAAAAGAAGAAGCCTTCTCTTTTATTATAAAACAGCTGAGGCCACGTTTGCGTTTCCGTTATGGAGATGCCTTAATGTTACAGTATAATTCAGCCGGCGTCGCATACGGCTTTTTGAGCGGTTTACAGTTTTGTTGATGAGTTTCCAGCAGGCAGCATAAATTAAAACAATCATGCGACAGGAATTTTAACAGGGACAAACACTGAACATCCACATTAGGTTGATTAAATACTTGATCTGAGGCCTGATGCTGTCATAAAAACCGTCATCCTTTCACATTTCAATTATCTATAAAGCTTTATGACACGATGATACATTAAAAATACATTGTATGCTATCAGCCCGTTTAACTGGATATATTGTTTATCATCTTCTGACCAGCAGTTAATGTGTGGACACGACCGGTAAAGTGCTGACACTCTTCTGAGTTCTGAAGAGTTTCATACAAACATATGAGAGCGACATTAGCGGACCAGTTCCCTGATTTCATATGGCTTAACAACAGCGGAGCGGCGTTTGCGATGTTTGCCCACCAGTGCGAGCTTATTCATGCACACACTCACGGCTAATTTCACACACATTGGCAGGAGCAAAAGCAACAAATCCTCGTTACGCGTGTGACGATGACACTGTTCAAGTAAAAAGTGTGACTCATCCAACGAGCTGCTCCTTTAGGTAACGAGGGCCATTCTTCTGAGTCAGGACGTATTTACAGTACATTCCTGCTCCTGTGTGCTATAAATACCTGCTACTTCCTGTGAGCACACTCCCGTTTATTATCCCTCCATTGATTTGAAAAGTGTGCGTCTCCAGTCTTCGGAGTGATGAGTCATCCAGGCAGGTCAGTAATGGCATGTTGATCCACACGACAGCCGGGTCCATTTCCTCCCGACAATTCTTGAGACACAGAACATCTGTGGCTTAACCGCTATTCCCCGACTGAGATGTTTAAGAAAGTGAACACAGAGATTATTTTCGTACCAGAGTAAAGCACTAATACATTTCGTTAATGAATGTTTGAGCGCATCGACACGTCATGATGTGAACACAGAAAGCCGTCGCCATCATCTTAAGGCTCAGTGTTGGACACACGTCTTTACTCCTGTGGACCAACTGTAGATGAAACAACCGTTACTGGCTGCTGAACGCAGAACGGCAGTTGTGTTGCTTCACTTTTTTTTTTAAGTCAGATGAAAAAGAAAGATGTATTTGTCATTTCAGGAAGTATCGTCTTTTGACTATTTGAGCCAATCGCACAGCACTTCCTGTTTCTAAAAGACCTGATCTCCATTTTTCTTTCATGCTCTGAAGGGGGCCACTAACCCGAAGCCTTAGCATGATGGTTTAAAGGGAAAAAAATAAATAGGTGTAACTGAGTTCAGGTAACTTGAAGAATAATTTTCATCTTTGGACACTCAACATCTGGATTATTGTTTTATGAATGAGCACACATGTTTATGTTTATAATGGAGACAGTCTGTCTGGGTTGTACAGAGAAACTGGGGATGGAGGTACTCCATCCTTGGAGCTTGATAAAGTGACAAAAAAGGGTACAGAGAGGTGAAAATTATGACGATGCGCAAATTTACAGAGACATTCAGTGGAAGAGTCCTTCACCATCATCTTGTCTTTCGCTTTAAATCTGTGATTTACTGCTAATACCAGGTGGAGATGAAACTCAGCTAGTCTTCTGACGTACATTCAGGCTTTATGATGTAGGTCAGAGGTCAAGCTAATAGGTCAGAAAAGGGTAGCGCATGTTTTTTCTCCACAGGCTCCACAGTTTATTTCATACTTTATGACCGGTGTCTCTGCTCCGGACAAAGATTTGGCTCTTAAGGCCTGGACTTTAATATTATCTCAGAACCCCCGGCGGCTTAACTGCCCCAAGTCTATTTTTGATTAGAAAAAAATCTGGATCCACCCCCTTTTTCCAAAAAAAACTTACAAACAAAATATTTTTTTCAATTTCAAAATACACTTTATCTCTTTCCTGTGGAATGTTGAGATCCTTTACACTCGCACTTTTGAATTTATACTAAGGCAGAACTAAAATTATTTTTGGGTGAAAAATTACCACAAAAATCCCTTAAACTGTTGAACAATTTCTGAAGTTGAGTCAATGATGATCCAAATTACAAAAGACGTTACTGGCCTCCCTGTGAGAGAAGACGCCACTTCTGAGTTACAACACACATTTTTAGACATTTTAGACTACATTTTTAGACTAAATGAAAAGCAGGAAAAATAGAAATAAATCAATAATTGAATTAAAAGATCTATTTGTTATAGTCACCATTTCTGTTTTTAGGCTCGAGTTCAAACTCCCCAAAGTAAGGAAGTAGGAAGTGGCATCGTCATCCTTTGTGCTTGTTGTGTTATTTAGAACTCAGCTATTGATTAAAACAAACACATAGACCAGTTTGTTGAAGAAATCGTGAACACATACGTACAGTTTGGGCGTAAAAAACTAAAAACATCCTCTACATACGATGCAGGACTGACTCATTTTGCCGACGAAATACTAATGACCTAAATAAATTCACTTGAATGGACTGGGGGGTTCACTCTTTCTTTCTTTCTTTCTTGTACTTACTTGTTTCATTTCGGCCCAAATGAGTCCAGCACAAGGCTGCTGGACTCTTCCAGGTTCCACTGGCATCGCTGTAGAAGCTCCTCACACTCGGCTCTGGACCGCAGGCCCAGACGAAACAACTGCTCCACCTGAAACACGGACCATCTAATGAGGCATTTTATCGTCCTGTTCTTGCTTTATCTCATTTCTTTTTCTTAAGGCATGATTTTAAAACTGTCTAGTGACAGCGTCTTCAAATTATATACACCAATCAGCCGCAACATTAAAACCACCTGCTTCATTTTGAGTAGGTCCCTTTTTGACAGTGAAACATCGCTGTGATACGCTTCCTGCTCTGATTCTTTTCAGCATTATCTCTGTCAACAATTTGTGCTAGAGCTCTTTTGTGCTATCGGACGACGCAGACGAGGGCTACTTCTCTTCCTACAAGCAGCCGTGAACCTTGGGCAACTATAACTCTATTGCTAATTGGCCAGTTGTCCTTCCTCTATTCAAGTAGCTTTGTTTGACATTCTGCAGTTATGTACCAGACACACAGAGAATCGAAAGAGTCATTTATCTCTGACTGACGCAGTCGGGCATAATAAAACAAAACTAATCAGTCCGGGCAGTTTCTAGTTCGACTTTGCAATTTTTTCTGTTGCGATCCTGCCGACAACGCCAACTTGTGAAGGAATTACTTTGGTCAAAACAACACATGTGAAGAAGGTGGCTTAGCAAACGTCATGTTTTATACCCAAGCATTTAATACAGCTCATTCATGGGGAACACAGCGTTACGCCACTATAAATGTGAAGGACGCTTCCTGGTCGCAAAGCATTTAACCTTACATGAAGGGTCTGATACGCCCGATAGAAGGTTATTCTTTCCCGCTGAAGTAAACCCAAGCGTTGGATTGGATATGGACTACCGTTTCAAATGTAGATGTGCTCACCATCGTCATATCTTTAAGATCGATCGGACTCTTTTGTTTGTAATGGAGTGGTATGAAAGGATGAAGATGAAGATATTCTAGCCTTGGATCATGGTTATGTAACAAAGATGAGAATCTTTACACCTGAAAGTGTTTTCTGCTTTCAACGCGTCCACTTTTAGGACAAAATCTTGCTGCCAAACTGATTCCACCCACCGACAGGAGCCTTTGTTATGAGATAATCAATGTTATTTTACTTCACCTATAACTGTTTTAATCTTATGGAGCATTAGTCTGTGTCCATAACCCCTCTCTGATTCCCCTCTGTGCATTTAAGAATCTAGGATTTTATAAATTCCTTAAAAAAAAAACTAAAAGTTATAGTTTTAGTTAACTTTTATGTGTAATGCAAGAAACATCAGATGGACTTTAAATTTTCAAGGAGAACAAAGTCATGAAAATAAATAACAGTTATGCAGAGAGCGCACCTTCAGATGATCTACAGCCTGAGCGACGCTCCAGCTATGACTCTGCAGAGCTGCCAGACACTCCTCCAGCGTGACACCGTGCACCGCTGCCTGGACCTGAACTCACAGTCATAGAGGTGGAGGGTTAACTGGAATTAAATCTGCCAGAGCCTAGATATTTTTACTAAACTATAAAACAATGAATAATAAACGTATTAGTAAGTCGCTTCTGCGTATTAGGATATAGAACGCAATTTTTAATTAACTTGCGAGCTGCATTCACGTCCTGCCAGTGCGTTCAACAACCGTCACAAAACACATGAAGCTACTTAATTTAATGCGAAATACACCTTTAGGAAGACTACCAGAGGTTGGGACTTGGTTGCGTCTTCCAGACGGACAATCCAAAGTGTTAATTTCTAAATGAGCCCCGAGTTCAGGAGCTGGAATGTCCTTCCATCATGAACTTGTGGACTGTGCTGGGAAAACAAATCTGTTCTCAGGAGGCCAACACATTTAGTCAAACAGCACCGATTCTGTCCAGAGGAGTGGTTAAAAATGCAGCCACAGGCTCCAGGATGGTGATAAAGGAGCTTAATGAGGTGGAAAGGACATTAAAGCATATATTGAAATTGCTGAGCAGTCACGTTCTCAGAAGACCAATAATAAATTCATCATAGAACAAAACCTAATGAGAGTATTTTTGTGACAGAAATACACTCACTCCATCACAGAGAGTTCATTAGACGTCCATGATATGCAGGCTAACTTCTAGCCATGAGTCTTCAGGGAGCGTCTCTGAGTCTGTATCAGAAGTTTAATATTTTACAGGAAAATACAGCGACTGCCCGCTTTGTGCCTCATCAGTCTAGTGGATCCTGCGGTGGACCTACAGGTCCACATACTAACCTGTGTGATGATCTGTTCCTGTTGCATGCTGGGAGCTGCAGTCTGTCCGTTGTTGTTGTTGTGGGAAGAGTTTGGTTTGGCTCCGCCAGGCTGCTGCATTATGGGTTTGACAGCCGCCATATTGGCCGCTCCATATCTGATAAGAGGACCAGAGACAAAATAGATATGAGGACAGTTTTCACAATAAACAACAGATGAAATTGTTGTAAAAGATAATGTCAAATATTGCATGAAAGTCTAAAAAAAGGGGCATAATCCATAGTTAGAGGAAAAAAGTTGATGTGGATTTATGATCCTATTGAGAAGAAGAAGAAAAGATTTGACATCTTCGGAATACAATTTAAAAAAAACAACACGTATCTTATGTGCGAACTGAAGTGGAAACACAAAGAGGTGCTTAAAATATCTTTTTTTAAAAAGGAGGCGTCACACTGTGCAGAATAAAGTGAATGAAGGAATGAACCTGTGGGAAGAGCATGTGTTTGCCTGAGCGAACACTAAGCAGCACCTTCGCGCTGTCAGTCACATCTCCCTCACTCAGTATTGAGTGATGCTCACTCTGTTGGTGTAGTTTGAGCTTTTTCCAAGGGGAACTGGGATAATGAGTCGACATCTTTTAGTGATGCTGGTATTTTAGGAGCGATAAGAAAGAGCCGTAGGCTGTTTCTTTTTTTCACTCAGTGACGCAAGAAATAGCATTTCATGTGGAAATGATTCTAAGAAAACATGAGTCATCAGACGTTTGTAAGATGTTATTCACTTAAACTGCAAGTGCTTATAATCAGTTTTGGCGAGTAACTAAGTACATTTACTCAAGTACTGTACTAAAGTACTCATTTAAGGAATCTGTACACACAAAAACACAAGTTTTTCCATTTAGCGCTACTTTAGACCTAGCAATTTTATTCAATTTGGGAAACGTTATGCATGTAGATGAATGGCAGCTACATAAAGCAGCTTAAGTCCCAGCAATGTCATCAGCCACCACCGCCAGTATCCAGACTCCAGGATCTAGAATAACGCTAGTTCCACTACATTTTCTGCCTCAACATAAAATTACCAGTTCTCTTCCCAATCGCTAATTTTTCCACGTTATTAAACAAACAAGTTAACAACAAGGTGCCAATCACAACAAAACAAATTACAAAGAGGGTAAGATTAGCTGTAGAAGAAACAATAAATTAATAAACAAGAAGATGATAAAATGATGAATGATTTATTTTGGGAAGAAAATGAAATGTTGGGAACAAACAACCTTCCCATCCTAAGCTGCTTAAAGACGTTGTCTCAGTCATCACAGTCATCATGACAGTCATGATGATTTTATCTCATAGGTTTCGATCTTTCAGATGTTGGAAGTAAGGAGGACGGACAAGACTAGAAAGGAGGACATCCGAGGGACAGCCCAGGTTACACGTCTTGGAGACAAAATCAGAGAGGACAGATTGAGATGGTTTGGACATGTGAAGAGGAGGGAAGGTGGATCTAATGGTAGAAGAATGCTGGAGATGGAGCTGCCAAACAGGAGAAGGAGAAGACCAGAGAGGAGGTTTCTGGATGTGGTGAAAGAGGACATGAAGCTGGTTGGTGTGACAGAGGAAGATGCAGAGGACAGTAGAAGACGGAAACAGATGATGTGCACCCCAACCTTTACAAGAAGCAACCAAGAGAAGAGGAAGATATGTTTATGTTTATGTTATTATAGTATTTTATAGATTAATAGTTATCACTACCTCAGTTCATTTCCTGTTTTTATAGGTCCATTATGCAGCTGTAGTGTGTGGATGGGGTTAATGAGGGGATACAGGGAAAATGTTTTAAACATGTAAATCTTACTTTTATTGTATGAAGAGTGCTATATAAATAAAGTTTTATTGATTGATTGGTCGGTCGATCACTAAGTGGAATAGTATCGAGAAGATGAGGTAAGACAGCGTTTGACATCAGTGACACACCTTTCTAGAAAAGCAGGTCGATCAGGCAGCGGCGTGGGAGCTGAGGTCTGGGAGCTGTCAGTCAGTGAGGAGAGGCCACGCCCCTCACAAACAGTGAGAGGATCCAGTGAGGAGCTGCTTGAGTAGGAGGAGCTCCGAGCTGTGGCCTGTGAGGACAGGAATGTGACTTGAGGAAGGGAGGAGGTGGACGAGTTGGAGGACAGGAGGGGACCCAGGAGTCCAGATGTCCGCCGTGGCGAGACAGAGAGTGGGGGAGGAGGCAGAGCCACGGGGGCAGAAGACAGCGGGGGTACCAGCGTGTGGGGAGAGGAGGAGCGGGAGCCCGGCTGAGAAATAGTGTGATCCCTGGGTGGGATCTGAGGAGGCGCGTTTTCACGGACCCCCAAGGAGCTGGAGCTGCAGTAGGCCTGCGGCTGAGCGCTCCGGGTGGAGATGCTGTATTTGGAGGGACGCTGTGGGGGGACGGGGCTGCGAGGAGGCAGCACTGGAAGGTCCTCAAAACAGGAGGTGAAGGTGGAGGTGGACGAGGAGGGGGAGGAAGGAGGCAAGCAGATTTGTCGATGGGGGCCAAAAGGTGCCAGGGGCATGGGTAAGGGAGAGGACGGGAGGGAGCGTCCCGTCGCCATTGGAACCTGCAGCTTCACCATCACCTGCACACAGAGGAGGAAGAGGAGAGACATTATCTGAGCAAACCCGTCTGTTCAACACCTCCTACCAACTTTAGGTGAATGTTGCTCCACCTCTCGCTGAAGTTCCTGGAAGAGGTCAGCTGACTGCGTCTCATTCCTTCCTGATGTGGTGATGAGGATGGACGTGACCGCGGCCTCTTCAGCCTGGCCTTTGTTGATGCACCGCACCTCCTGGTCATCTGATTGGTCTTCCTGCTCCGCTGTTACCTCGTCGTAGGCCGGCTGAGGCAGAGGCCAGTCCAGTATGGATGGAGTGTCCTTAGGATGAGAGAGAAGTGAAACCAAAACTTCTGGGTTCCTCTCCAGAGGTATGGTGACCTCGTTCAAAATCCCACTTCTTACAGACCTTCCATTTGTGTGACAGAAAAAATTCTCAGCAGTTTCCTCGAAACAATCTAGATCTGATTCCAAATGTGAATTCAGAGATCCTGGTTTTACAGCTATAACCAAAAGATCTATGGAGGAGAGTTTTGGCGGATTTTAGGAATACAATTATGATGATGTCAGCAACCGTTCTGCAAACGCTGGTCTGATTTTTGAGAGCTGACGTTTGTTCTGTGCTCAGGAAGCAATGATTTTAGAACTTTGTTAAACTGACACTGGTTTCTGTTTTTCTAATAGTCAGTGTTGTAGTCATTATTTTAAGACATGGAGTCCTTATGTTTAAAATCTAGGTCATTATCTTGAGATATTAAGTCATCATTTTGAGGTACTAGGTCATTAATTTCAGATACTGTGTCATTCTGAGACTTGGGTGATTATCTTAGGATAACTAGGTCATTATTTTGAGATAGTTTGTCATTCCTTTCAGATGTTGAGTCCTTTGTTTTATCTCAATTAACTTAAATTGTTATTTTTAGACACTGAAGAAAAAGAAGAAGAAAAAAAAAGATGGTGGGGACCCGCGGGTACCCGGCTCTGCATCTGGACAATAAACTGGACTGGTCAGTTAACACACCCTACCTCTACTGCAGAGGGAGACTGCAGCCTTTAACTACTGCAGTAAACTCCTGCAGACGTTCCATCAGTCTGCAGTAGCTAGTGTCTCCTTCTGTGCTGTTAGCTGCTGGTGGGGAAAGCATTGAGAAGGGGGACACCTAGAGGCCGGACAGAGTGTTCAGGTGTGCTGAATCTACGTCGGCATAGAGTAAGTGTGTCTTTAGTAGAGAAAAGAATACTTGAGGAGCTCCTTCTGGCCCCTGAACCTCTCCAGGCCTAAAATTGTCCATACGGCTCTTATCACTTAATTTATTTTGAATTTGCCCTCCATCGTCATCACGGTTTTAATCCAAAGCAGTTTCTGCGACTGAGCGTCGGATCAAACTGCTTTCGCGCTCTACCTTCAGCGTGTCATCGTCGAGCTGCCGGGTGTTGCTCAGCGGCGAGGGAGTGGTGGAGCTGAAGCTGTCATCGGTGAAGTCGATGAGGGACAACTCGCTTTTGGCCGCACGAACGCTGGCCCCCTCCCAAGGCCGTAGTCTCAGTCCCAAGGACACTCCAATCGTCTTCAGCCCTGACGAAGCGCTGGCGTCTTCATCGTCGTCGTAATCGTCCATCACAGAGTCGTAGAATGGCTCTGGAGGCGCAAGGAAGAAACCGTCCGTAAATAACAGCAGGGAGGTTTAAAGGTGATGTTACAGGTTTACCCACAGCTCAGGAAAAGAAAAGAAAAACTCACTCTTCAGCAGGACGGCAGGTTGTGGAGGACGAGGAGGAGCCTGCTCTGTTAACGAGAAAACGATCATTTATTTTGCTTGTGCTTTGGACGGATCGTCACTTAAAGGATGTCACATGAGTTTAGATTTACTCTTGGAACGGTTGGGGAGTTTGGTTGGCCTGGCGGTTCCAGAGTCCATTCCGAGCACATCAGGAGGGTCCATGGGGTTCCCCAAATAAAGACTGGAAGAGAGCAGAAAAGAGTTAAAATAAGGAAGTATTTATCCTGCATTCCGAGCAAAATTACGAATAAAAATACAATTTTTCAGCAAAGGTTCTGTAAATGTTACTTAGATTAAAAGGAGCCGAATGTAGACCTGAGATGCCACAAAAACCCCTCTGACAGAGAAAGCTATTCACTCATGAATACCCGAAGTATAATTTGGGATTATTGACGAAAAAAACAAACAAAATAAGAGATGATATCATAATTTCCAAGAGTGGATGAACTGCAGGCGATGATGCACTGCTGCACCCTGGTGGACAGAAGTGGAACAGCAACTAAAATATCTTCCTAATGCTGATAATAATGTTAATAGAACAGACAAATACATGATGAAGATTTAAACGGAAAATGATAGAAGGAGAGATGTCTGCAATTTTAATCATCATTATTAATCTAGTGTATTATAAGAACCCTAATGCTTTTAACAATTGCTATGTTTCTTTATATATAATATAACAATGTACATATTACTTATCATATTGTAAATATAAATAAAATGCTTAAGCTGTATTATATTGTTGAACTAGATTATGTATTATGTCATACTAAATTATTACATTTCAACTTATAATACTTTATATAATATTTGATGTTAATTAATCTGCATGATATCATACTATATTATAATAATAATAATAATAATACATTTAATTTATAATGCACTTTACATTTGGATCAAATCATGTTACATCATATTGGTGCAGAAAAGAATCAAGTCTTAACCCCGAAATGCTAAGTGATGTTTAATTCGTTGTATATTTCTAACTTTGGTGGTGAGTTCAGTTAGCCAGCATCAACCTGTCTATACGATCTGCGTGTCCCCAGCTCCTGTGAGGGTCCGTGTCTCCATGCCCAGTGTGAATGAAGGAGTGTTTCAGCGGGCGGCTGATGTCCTGAGCAGACAGACCGGCGACTGACGTCACCACATGACGAGGAAACTGTCCGATACGAAGTGTCCCCCTGTTCTGACCTCGCCACCAGTAATGTTCCGCCCTGAAACGAGAAGAAAGCGGTCCGGGTAACTTTTACCACTCTGATTTTTATTTCAGGATACGAAAGCAAATTATAAAAAACAACAATGGGCCACAATTTTTGTCTTCTCCAACCAAAAAGGATGAGAAAAATGTAAAAGAGAATTGTTTGACATTCGTTATCAAATTTGAAAAATAAAAAAATTAATCAAAAATCTCTATATCATAAATGATAAAAATGTACAGCTGCTGTTCAGAGGTCCCTCCACCACGGATCCTTAAAAGCATTAACGGCTCCAGAATGGATCCTGCTCTCAGTCTACTGATGGACCCAGCCTCAAACGATCCATTGCTATGGGACACGCGGATACATTTCTTCAAACCAGTTAAACTACTTCTAGTAGGATTCATGAGCTGCGGATGTATTTCTTATTAAGAGTTTAAAAAAGAAACAGGAAAGTATTGAAAACAAGACCATAGAGCTAAAAGCCTCTGACTTCTTCCTAAGAGTTTGAAATAAATTGCTACTTTTGTAGAAAAAGTGAACATTTTTTTCTATTCTCTCAAGCTTTTCTGGTCATAGAAAAGGGAAATCGGCTTGTTTTGCGATTTAGATTTATTATTTTTCTCTTAAAACGAAAAATCAAACAAGTAGTCGTATTTGTTTTTCTGTGTGTTTCGGAGACACAATGAAAATACAAACTCCTCATATTCTGCGACTAGACGATCATATTGAACAACAATGGGACTTTTCCTGACTGAGATCCAGTCTGTGAATATCAAGGACGGCATCGGAGACGTATTTTGACTCTCTGTTGAGCATACGGACCCAACTCTCACTTTGGTTACATCAAAACCCGATGGCACGTAGTAATGGCCCGTGTACCCCGTACTCCCGCAGTACCCCCCACAAGAATCCCTGTGGGACAGAGTCATAGGCCTTCTCCAAATCCTATAACCACATGTAAACCAGATGAGATACTTCCCAATGACCCCCAAAGCAAGTATGCAAGAGTCAAAAGTTGGTCCACCGTTCCACGACCAGTTCTGAATCCGCATTGTTCCTACTGAAACTGAAGTCCTTTTTTCTGTCCCATGCATACACTTATCTTTTTGGCTTGTTTGTATTCATTTTTAGGGAGTGACACACACCAACAGCACAGCCTAAACAGAAGGATATCTGTCCAAATCCCAGAAGCGACTACGTGACTGTAATGAGTTAGTAACAGGACAGTAATTACAGTAATACTCGATAATGCCAGGAATCCAGTTTCAACAAAAGATGCATTTGAGAGCTTGTGGGAATGACCGCCATCCTGCACCGACGAACACGGGACATGTCTCTCAACAACAGCGAAGTGGTTTAAAATCCTGCCTTGTGTAGCAGAGTGTAGCTGAAGGACTGTGACATTCCTCCACCTGCACGCGTTCGGTCCCACACTGACCTTCCCTCTATGATGGTGATGACGTCGTTCATTTTAATCTGGAGCTTGTCTTCCTCCTCGAAGTCCTGCAGCGCTCTCATATCTGTAGGCATAGTCTGCAGAACACACACACACACACACACACACACAGACACACACACACACACACACACAAACACACACACACACACACACACACACACACACACATTGAACAAACCACTACACAATAAATCATGACTGTCATCAGCAGAATCTCAGACCAACTGAAAAGAACATTTTTGAACAGTTATTCATTTTCTTCCACTGGCTTTACCTTTATATCTCATTTTTCTACCTGATGACCTGACTAATTACTCTTGGAACAATTAGAACATTTAATTGGAGCAAGATGGTGATTTCATGCATTCTCGTTCAAGAGATGTAGAGAAAGTTAGAAAAATTATAATGACATCATTGCCTTATTCCAAAACTTTACTATTGAATGTGTTAACAAACATTTTCTCCACACTAGACTTAAAATAGCTCCACAACTATCAGGAGTATTTACATAACCTGTGGGTCTATGGACAGATAAGACCAAAAATAATCTACATTCAATGCATAGAAAAAATACCATAATGTCCATTCTTGTCTGATAATTTTTTTTAGATAGAACAGACTCCAACATCCTTATATTACAGTAACAGCATGAAACAAAACAATCAGTTAATTTGCTCGAAAGCTCTTTGATTACTACTGCATCAACTTAAATAGAGATACCAAAAAGTTTATGTTGTTCTGTATAGTTGTTGTGGGGTAGAACATGGACTCCTCTCCATCTGGCACAGTCAGATGGATAATAGACCCAAAATGTGCCATAAATGGGATTTTGACCCCAGAGAGGGATTGTGGCTACAAAATACCACATATGTCCACTAGGGGGAGCTACACATACATACTTTAACCTTTTGCTGTGACATAAATAATGATTGGTTGGGATGGAAATGGGTTTTATTGAAGAAAGTATCGAGAAGAAGGTAGAAGCTTCTTGGAAACTGTACTTAAATACAGTATCAAAGTAGTTTTAGCAAAAGCTTCTAGGGAAACACTGAAATAATTCATTCAATTCAGGAAATTTACAGAATGCCTGGTGAATATATAAACATTTACGCCACAATAATAGTTGTGTTCTTCCTCTTGTTATTGTGGAGTGTTTGGTTTCGACTGAATGTGCTGCGTTACCTCCAGCAGGAAGTCTCTGAGAGCGATGAATGTCGGTCTGTCCTCTGGTTTGGGGCTCCAGCACTGCAGCATGACGTTGTAGATGTCTTGAGGACAGTCGTCTGGTTTGCACAGCCTCTCAGCCTCCACGTCCACCTTATGGAGAATCTGCAGAGACACATAAGTCACACAACGCAAAGAACAATTATTACATGGTGGTTGTTTCTAAATTGCCAAAAGCAGCTGTTGTTCTGTGGTTCGGGTTTGGTTTGGGATTTATGATATTATTTTCCACAGGAAAAGTGTGTGCGTGAGCATGTGTGCGTGTGTTTGTGTGTGCATGAGCATGCACCTGGCTTCCATTGAGGCCCAGCCACGGCTCCTGTCCGTGGGCGAACATCTCCCACAGAGTGACCCCGAACATCCAGGTATCAGAAGCATGAGAGAACGTACGAGATTTCAGAGACTCGGGAGCACACCTGGAGAGAGGCGGGGATAAGGAATGTAACGTCAGGAGCCATGCTGGAGAACGAGAACCAGGATACGTGATTTTGTGTGACCAGCATGCTTTCCTCACCAAGGGAAAGGGATTTTGTGGCCCTCCTCCATGATGTATTGGTCGGTGTGTGTTGGCAGCGCCCTCATCAGGCCAAAGTCTCCAATCTTCACCGTGTCGTTGGTGGACAGCAGAACATTGCGAGCAGCCAGATCCCTGTGGAGGAAGCGCTTCTGCTCCAGGTAGGCCATACCGCACGCCATCTAGACGTACACACATACACACACACACACAATGCAAGAACGCTGCTGTAATCATCTAAAAACACGATTTATAAAACATCTACAGTGTCAGATCTTGTTGATTTGTTGTTTTCGTTGCAGAATGTTTATTACAGGTGCTTCAAAGTGGAAACCGGATGTTTGATCTCCAAGTGTTTATAACTGGTATTATTTGTGACATTGATTCATCAAAGACAACTGGATAGCTTTCACCGGGAGACATGTGAGTGGATTCATTCATTTAGTTCGTAATGGAGAGGTAACAGCAGGCAGAAACGGTACCCGGCTGCCAGCCTGCCTAGACCTCCAGCCTGTGCGGGAGATTTTCTCCCCGGTGGCAGACAGACTTTCAAAGTGACAGCCGGGTTAATAGAGAAACAATCTAAATTTTGTCACTGTTCCATAGAGATGTCATTGTGTAATCATTGTTAAGTTAATGATGACACCTCCATCAACCACAACATTAAAACCACCTGCTTAATATTGTGTAGGTTCCCCTTCTGCTGTCAAAAGAGCTCTATGATGCTATGTGTGTTCTGATGACAACAAGCCCTGGGCGCCCATAAACCTGTCAGCAGTTGGCCACTTGTCTTTCCTTAGACCACAGACCATTAGTTCTGTTGTTGGTACTAATCCCTGCATACTGGGAAGGCCCATTAAGACCTGCAGTGCTTTCATAGAGTCGTATAACCATCGAAGTTTGGCCGTTGTCAAAGTCGCTCTGACCCTTACATTTGATGGAAAAACGACGTCTTGCCTCCAGTTAGGCGCCACTGTAACGAGATAGTCACTATCATTTTAATTTCATCGGCCAGTGGTTATATTGTTATGGATAATTGGGGTATACTAAAGTATAAAGTTTTAAGTTTAGGTGCAGGTTTGAATCTATTACTTTTTAACTAATTTACTATGAATAATTTATTGCTTGTCAACAAATTTCAAAATGAATGAAATGAAGGTATGAATGAAGGTATGAATGAAGGTATGAATGAAGGTATGAACAAAGGTAGGAATGAAGGTATGAATGAAGGTATGAACAAAGGTAGGAATGAAGGTATGAATGAAGGTATGAATGAAGGTATGAATGAAGGTATGAATGAACGTATGAATGAAAATATGAATGAACATATGAATGAACATATGAATGAACGTATGAATGAAGGTAGGAATGAAGGTATGAATGAAGGTATGAATGAACGTATGAATGAAGGTATGAATGAAGGTATGAATGAACATATGAATGAACGTATGAATGAAGGTAGGAATGAAGGTATGAATGAAGGTATGAATGAACATATGAATGAAGGTATGAATGAAGGTATGAATGAAGGTATGAATGAAGGTATGAATGAACGTATGAATGAAGGTATGAATGAACGTATGAATGAAGGTATGAATGAAGGTATGAATGAAGGTATGAACGAAGGTATGAATGAAGGTATGAATGAAGGTATGAATGAAGGTATGAATTAACGTATGAATGAACGTATGAATGAACGTATGAACGAAGGTATGAACGAAGGTATGAACGAAGGTATGAATGAACGTATGAATGAACGTATGAATGAACGTATGAATGAAGGTATGAATGAAGGTATGAATGAACGTATGAATGAAGGTATGAATGAACGTATGAACGAAGGTATGAATGAACGTATGAATGAACGTATGAATGAACGTATGAACGAAGGTATGAACGAAGGTATGAATGAAGGTATGAATGAAGGTATGAATGAACGTATGAATGAACGTATGAATGAAGGTATGAATGAAGGTATGAATGAAGGTATGAATGAAGGTATGAATTAACGTATGAATGAACGTATGAATGAACGTATGAACGAAGGTATGAACGAAGGTATGAATGAAGGTATGAATGAACGTATGAATGAACGTATGAATGAACGTATGAATGAAGGTATGAATGAAGGTATGAATGAAGGTATGAATGAAGGTATGAATGAAGGTATGAATGAAGGTATGAATTAACGTATGAATGAACGTATGAATGAACGTATGAACGAAGGTATGAACGAAGGTATGAATGAAGGTATGAATGAACGTATGAATGAACGTATGAATGAAGGTATGAATGAAGGTATGAATGAAGGTATGAATGAAGGTATGAATGAAGGTATGAATGAACGTATGAATGAAGGTATGAATGAACGTATGAACGAAGGTATGAATGAACGTATGAACGAAGGTATGAATGAAGGTATGAATGAAGGTATGAATGAACGTATGAATGAACGTATGAATGAAGGTATGAATGAACGTATGAACGAAGGTATGAATGAAGGTATGAATGAAGGTATGAATGAAGGTATGAATGAAGGTATGAATGAACGTATGAACGAAGGTATGAATGAAGGTATGAATGAACGTATGAACGAAGGTATGAATGAAGGTATGAATGAAGGTATGAATGAAGGTATGAATGAAGGTATGAATGAACGTATGAATGAAGGTATGAATGAACGTATGAGTGAACGTTGTACGAGTGAAACGAGTGAAAGTCAAATACGGGTAAACTAGTTTCTAAAAAACATGCTTTATCAAAACGTTTTTAGCCCATCCATCTATTAAAATTGATTATTTTCCGTGACATATAAAATCACATTACTGTTTAAAAACATGCTTGATCCATCAAATTATCATTTTATGGTGAATTTAGAGTGTTTATAAAGTAAGGAGTTTAAAATGGTTAGTTATGCCGATTGGCTTCACAAACATTATCTGATAATAATTCATCCTACTTTGTTTTCTGTATGTTTACATGAGAAATAAAGATAGTTGTATAAAAACTGTGTGGAAAGATGCTCAGCGGTACGGTGTGACGGTAATGTTTACCACTGCCAGACGTGTGTTTTTCCTTTTCAGTGTGGACTGACCTGCACGGCGTAGTTACACAGTGAGGAGACGAGGATGTGACCCTGACGTTTCCTCAGACGGTCCAACAGCGAGCCCAGAGGAGCCAGCTCGGCCACCTGAACACAAACACACACAACACACGGAACCACTCAGATCCAGACATTTACTCAGCTTCGAAGTCACACAACGCAAACTACAGAAAACATCAGCGGCTAAGAGCCAAAGCTGCTGCGTCTTATTTCTACGTGCGTGAGGGTGGGGGTGAGGGTGAGGGTAGGGGTGAGGGTGTTTCACCATCTTCATGGGCTGCGTGAGGACGATGCCGTGCAGGCGGATGAGGTTCTGGTGGTTCAGTGAATGCATGGCGTTCACTTCTCTGATGAAGTCGTCCAGGCCGTCGGAGTCCAGCACGTTCGACTTCAGACACTTCACCGCCACTGACAACTGGCGAGAGGCAGAAGGTGAGACGAGGACGGGCTGTGACTTATCGAGGAAACAGACATCATGGAGCACAAGGTCTTAAATAGACAATCTGAAAAACTCGTGACTCTGGATTTTCCCATCATCCCTCACCTGTCATCACAGCGTTCCTGTCTGGAGATATTTAGTTGTTGTTAGTTTCATGAATAAAAAAGAATAATATTCTACTAATATTTTACTACACTGTTTATATTATATTTAGATTTTAATTCTTGTTTTGACATGTTGATTGTTGTTGTTTTTTTTACTATGCATGTTAAGTATTTTTGAGTACTTTGAAAAGCTCTCTACAAATAAACATTTATTTTTATTATTATTGTATGATGCATTTCAGCGCTGATGTTTGATTCTCTACTTTTTTAAGCAATCTCACCGTCTGGTGACGTAAATTATTTTCCCATGTTGTATAACCATATCCAATATCTAAATAAATAAGTACATATGAAAAGAATTATTGGTACATAGACTATGTGAGTTTTGCAAAACTGAGGCCAGACCATCAGCAGACAAACAACTGCTCTCACTCCTTCAAACAGAATTGAAGTGGCCACAGAGAAAAAACCTGCTGGTTGTTTCTCACGGATTTATTTTGAATCCATTGACCTGCTTCTTTCTAGATTCAGTTGATGATTACGTCACTAAATCGTTCCCGCAGCACCTTTTTAAACAAATTTACCTAGAGTTGGTATTTCCTACGCTGGCACAGTCAACGGAGTTTTTTAATCTGTTGTAAATGTTCATTATTCTCTTCGGTGACTTACCACTCTGCCGTTGGGTCCGGTCCACTCTCCCCTCCGTACCACGCCAAACGTGCCGTCTCCCAGCCGCTCCAACATCTGCAGCTCCGACTCTCTGATCAGGCAGGTGAGCGAGGCTCCCGCGTCACTATTAGCAGGGACCGCGTTGGACGCCGCCGCCTGAGAGAGGGGCTGCTGCGGGTCGGAGTCTGGTCGTTTCACTGGGAAGACCTAAGGACCCAGAACCAGAACCCGCTGGTGGTGATTTACGAACTTCTTACTTCTCAATGCAGCAATTTTTTAATTTGTGATAAATATAATTAATGGAACGATAATTACCATTATTAATTATATATACGCAAAAATACTTACTAAAATAGAAATTCATGAGCCATAACATTAAAACCACCTGCCAACTATAGTTTAAGTTCCTCCTTAGCGACTAAACAGCTCAATGTAGATGTTAAATAATATACGATACAAATTAACATGGAAATCTGTTTTCTGTCTCATCCAGCTGGTCGTACAGATGAATGGAGGAGAAAATTAAGCAACATTACTGCCATCATAAATTTATGTAATAATTGTGACAGGCCCACTCATAAAGGATCGGTTTTAGAGTGATAATAAAGTCTCTTCACTTTCTTTACTTCTACACAGTCGCCTCGAAGACGTCGCAGTGAGTGAGTGTTTCATCAGCCATTTAGAAATCTAACTTCTAATAAGTCTCAGGCGAGACATTAGGAGAGGAAATGTAATGAATTAAGTCATCTTAGCAGTGAATGTGATACTAATCCTTATGCATCGCAAAGGAAGATAAGAAACGTTTTTTGCCACATATTCTGTATTCTTGTGTATACCAGAATACAGAGTCGCACCTCACCTTGCTCATCCAGGACTTGCGTTTATAAAGAGTTCTCCTCCTCTTGACGGCCTCCCACAGCCTCCTCTGTCCTGAACCGACAAAAAGCACAAACAGTGGAAAACTCATAGATTCTGATTTTATCCAGCGATGAAGGAAGTATTCAAGTTATTTAAGTAGCAATCCAACAATCTAAGTACAATTCCTGTATAAAAATCATACAAAATGTGGTAATAGTACAGAAGAAAAGTACTAATCCTGTGTCCAGGGAATGATTTACTGTGATATTATTAGACTGGTAACGATGCATTCATGTGCAGTTGACATTTTTGTTTTTTAGACTTTGGAGAAATTATTTTTGCTTTCATGAAATATCAGATAACGTTACGACTTTGAACCTCAAACAATCAAATGAAATGTTAAGTGGACCTACTAACGATACCTCAAATACACACAGCAACTTTATTACAAATCATCATGGTTGGAAACTGATAGTTTAATCGGCCATTAAATTATGACCACCTGCTCATTTTCCAAATAGATGTTAATCAATTCAACACTAATCACACATAAACTTGAATTTGTCTTAATAAGCGATAATAAGCAGTAGCTGCAAAACTCTGTGTTGAAAAAACTTTGGAGTTGAATAAGTTGAATAATAACAGATGTAACAAATATTCTCAGAAAATGAAGATCACAAACTTGTTAGATTTTCCTCTTAACTCTGATATCTTGAGGATGTTCTCTGGACCAAAACGGAGACAGACAACAGGACGTACCCGGGCGTCCCATGCCGATCTTCTCCAGGTCTTCATTCTTGACATAGTCAAAATGGGACAGTCGCGTGACGTTGAGTTCATCGCGGATCCGCATGAAGTACTGCTGCAACTGCACATCTGTTAGCAATTCCAGCAGCCACTCTGTTCCCTCCTCGCACTGCATCTGCACACATGCATACATGTTTGTTTTTATCCTGTGGAGAATCCAAAAGGCTCTTGGATAGAAGGCGAAACACCATTTTTAGTATATTTACAGACAGGGTGTTATCTCAGAAAACTTTTTAGACCCTGGAATTACGCACACGCACACACATACACACACACACGCATACACACACACGCTTACACACACACACACACACACACACACACACACACACACACACACGATGACCTGTATTGATGCAATTGAGGACACATACACTCAAATGATCGGGCCTCAGCCGCGAACAGGGTTCAGTTTCTAGCCGTATTTCAACTAAAACTGTTCGGCTATGACCTCCGCCACTGAGTTTATGGTCTGACCTGTAACTGTTTTTATTTTTCAGCGAGATTACAAAAGCTATACAGGATAGATTGCCAACCGTGAAGGATTTTCCTCACTTACTTGATGAACTTTTCCCAAATTTTCCCAAAGCCAATTTCCACAGTACTTAATGGGGTTGTGGGTTGTTGGTTGGTTGGTTTGTTAGCTTGTTTGTTGATCTGTTTTTAGGTTGGCTTGTTAAGGTGTTAGTTGGTTTGTTCGCTAGCTGGCTGGTTGAATGGCTTTTTAGCTTTTAGCTGGTTTGTTCCTTGGTTGAATTTGTAAGCTGTCGGTAGTAATAGTTATTATTTCTAACCTCTTGTTCAACTAAGCAGGTTCAGCAGGTTCCCTCCTTGTTGACAAGAACCCAACAAAGC
This sequence comes from Lophius americanus, assembly GCA_037951165.1. Classification (NCBI taxonomy): domain Eukaryota; kingdom Metazoa; phylum Chordata; class Actinopteri; order Lophiiformes; family Lophiidae; genus Lophius; species Lophius americanus. The sequence goes on along the minus strand of JBBDHG010000011.1, from coordinate 419,149 downwards.
ATCAAAAATTAAACTTAGGGGTTTCAACGACAACAGCGAGACAGCTAAGCAAGAAAAATATCAATGCTGCATAAAATATATGGTCTAGATTATTTTTCTTGACTTGCATTTAAATATAGATTTTATTTTATTTTTTACTGTGGAGAATCAGAATAATAAATGATTCTTAAAAATTCTTAAAAACACTTTAAAGAGAAAAACAAGTCAGTTTGTAGTTGGACTCTGGTGGACCCAGGTAAGTAGGTTTTTGGTTTGCTTGTAGGATGATAAGTTAAACATCAACTGGACACGACTGGATCTGTACAGTTAATGTAAAATCAGATTGAATTGTCTGCAGGTGCAGTCCATCAATACACATATGATCACAAACATACACACACACACACACGCACGCACACACACACACACAAAAACCAGTAGTGTAAAATACACATTCTGCACAAACACACACATGATGTCATCACAGGGAGAGAAGAAGAATCGCTGCATGTCTACAACGTTACCATTTGTCCACCAACACTTTCTCTCATCCTCTTGTCTCTCTCCTCTTTGTCCTCCCCCTCCTCTCCTCTGCTGTAGGGGAGTCGCTGGTACATATAGCTCTCTCCCATATTGCAGCAGCTCCGCTCGTCCTTCGCCTCGTCTCTCTCTCCTCCTCTCCTCCTCTCCTCCTGCGTAGCTGTGATTCAGAGGAGGTGTTAGCGCTGTTTCTCTGACTGTAGTTTTCTAATCTGCTCTCGGCTCTGTGACCTTCCCTGCTGAATGGATAGGCACACGCACACACACGCACAGACGAACACACACGCACACAGACGCACACACAAGCACACAGACGCACACACAAGCACACAGACGCAGCACTAACGCACCGGGAGGCGTTCGATACCGCTCTCTCCAGCTGCATCACCTAAAGATTTCTATAAATCCTCTCCCCTCCCACTGGCACGCGCTTTTCCCTGCTGACTCACGACTTCGCCGGACACCTCGGTACTTCCATTTCTCCCCTTAATAATTTCCTCTCACTCGCTCTCCGTCTCCTCCTGGCTCAGCAGCCAAGCCCACTGTCTGATGTTAAATAATTCAGCAGCACTGACAAGAGGATGTGAGGGAGGGAGAGGGAGATGGTGAGGGAAGGGGGGAAGAAAATGTAGAAACAAATAGGTGGGCAGATGGATGGGTAATTGGATGAATGGACAGACCGAAGAAAAATAGTGTGGAGTCCTTTCCCACATCAACACATGCATTTTCTCAAGGATGGAAATATGTGTGTAAATTTGCTTTGAGATGATTTCACTGGTTCTTACTATGCGTATGCTGTCGTTCCCGACAGAAAGAATATATATCCCTGAAAAGCCTCAAATTCCTGGACTGCTGGGTTTTGATGGAGGTATGCGCTCTCCCAACTACCCTGCTGGTGAATATTGGGATGCACTTAAACACAGACATGAAACAATTTCAGCACAAGGAGCTTACGACGGTGACGGATATTACAACGTTAATAAGATTTTTAACAAGCTCAGAATAAGCAGTGGAGAAGATTTCACCAAAGATAAAATGTTTAAATAAATCAAATCTGCCTGATCACGTGATCTTCATTTGTTTATAATAGAGTTATTTCAACCGTCTTATAACAAGCTAGGGGGAATGTGACTCTCCTGCTTGTTTGAAAAACCGTTCAGCCTGACTCTTGAGAAATGTTTGATGGCTTAACTGGCGCATGATCCAAAGTAAAAATGTATATTTATACATAAGTGGCCTAAATGAGCTCAAATCAGAGCTCTGATCTCTCTGCCTACATGTGCAGTATTGAGGGTGCTGCTCTAAATATAGGACAGATAAACTTATCTTTTGTTCACTGGCATGAAGAGTGGAGCTGTGTGAACAGAGCTTCAACACTTCGCCAACAGAAACACACTGTGTGATTAGAATGATTTATTGTGCATCTTGATTCATGGCCCGTCTGCTCTGAGCAGTGAATATTTTATTAACAGAGCAGCCTTCCTGTAATTTGGTGTATTTACTGTTGAATCAGAGTACAGCAGCGGAGCATAATTCAGATTGAATAATCTGAATAAACCTGAAATCTTAGAATAAATCTAATAATAGTCAATTTACTATTATATAGGACCCATTTCTTTGGAATGTGGTGAAATATTAGTCTATTTATGAAAGTTGAAAGGTGGAGAAAATTCTTAGATTCCATTCTTAATTTTATCGTCAAATCTAACACTATTCTCTGGAAAATCACAAATTTCTCTTCAAACAAAATAAGGCAAAGTTTGGAAAGATTTTATGTGGCCACTAGAACAGGTTCAAATTCAACAATGAAACCTACACATGTTTTTTTCCATGACGAGGCAAAAGACACTGATAAGTCATAACACAAAAACCACGTGGCTCATTTTTTGTAGGTCCCTATTTTGCCTTTTCTTACCCTTTAACACCATCATCAGTTCCCTTTTTGTCCTTGTTAGTATGTACTAACAGGTGCAGACCAGGAATCCCCAGCAAGTTCTGCAGCTCTGGAGATGCTCTGACCCTTGAAAAAGTTGCTCAGATCCTTAAACTTCCCAACATATCAGTTTGAGGGAAAAATGTTCACTTCCTGCCTAATAGATCCCACCCACTGACAGGTGCCATTATAACGAAGTAATCAATGATAAATCTGTCTATGTCTGACTGTCGGTGGTTATAATGTTATGGCTGATTAATGTATGAAAAAGTTTGATCAGCATTCAGCATTGACAGTTTAAGTGTAAAATACAGTGTTTCAGAAGCCAAGCTGCCTGTTTTTTTGTATTTAAAGTATATTTCAACTGACTCTTATTCAAGTAAAAGTCTGAATATTGACCTTTGACCTATAATAGAGTATTCCCTCTAGATTTGCAACAGTAAACATTCCCTCTGTCACTCTGGCTGAGTGAATCAGTCAGTCTCTTCCTCAGCCTGTGTGTTGAGCTGGTCTCACCCTGTAGACGTCTACTGGTGGATCAGGAGTTTGAAGCTGCAGTCAGGAGTGACTGAGGTCACCTGGGGGTCACCATGAAGACGACATTGGTGTACGGATCCCACATCTAGAGTACACACCCAAAGATAGATTCACTTCAAGAAAGGTAGAGATAATATCAAACAAGAGGGAACCGACATTAAAAATATCAGGGTCACACAGTCGTCCATTATCAATTTCTTTTGTCTGGAGCATATCTAGCAAACTATACATTCTAGTTTCACCAGCTTAAACACACCGATATGAACTATTTTACACACTTATATGAACTATTTCACACACAGTTGTGCCTTTTAAGATTTTGAATTTCATACTTCACTTATTTTGTGCAGTTTCCATGGAAACATGTTGTTTTAAGTGATTCTGAGGGGTCATCCTGGCTGGAACAGAGACATTCCAGCTTCTCCAACATTTACATATACATCAATCTGTCATAACATTACAACCACCTTTCTAATATTATGTAGGACTCTGTTTTTGCCACAAGAACAGCAGCTCTGATCCTTTTAGTCTTGGACTCCAAAAGACCTTTGAAGGTGTGCTGTGGTATCTGGCACTAAGACGTTAGCAGCGGGTCCTTAACATCCTGCAAGTTGCGAGGTAAAATCTCCATGGATTGGACTTATCTGTAAGTCTATCCCACAGATGCTTGATTGAAATAAGAGCTGGAGAGTTTGGAGGTGAATTCTGCTGCCCATTGTAGGTACTTTTGGCTGTGGACAAAGGCCCCCCTCGGGCAGCAATGGGGCTGGACCCATGACCCCTTCACCGGTTCATCAGTTTACACTTTTTCAGTGTTCGAACCCAACCAAACCCCATCTTTGTTTTTTGAGGTTTTCGTTGATGAAAGATTGAACAGTGACTCTGAAGGTTGGTCATCTTCTCAATCGGATATATCATAAATTATCTCATCAAAGCTAAGGAGAATATGTCATAAAGTGATGCACTTGCTGTCCAATGTTTCTCAATGCAGGAGGAAAGATCACGGTTCTGCTTATCCATGATCTACAAGAGAGGTCCGGTTTGAAAGACCTCCAACTTACATGCCATTATTCATGTCCTTAGCTGACCGGCCAAACTCTTCGTTTAAAAGTGTCAAAGCCACTATGAAAAATAAACATAGTCATCAGGTGAAAATTCATTCATAATCTCATATCCTGAAGAACATACTGTAATGACACCCACGAGACCCATTTGATAAGGTGACCCGTCATCTGATCGTAATCGGCTGCAGCTCAGTGGGTAGTCAGTTGATATCTAACGATTGAAAGATAGGAAGGTAGCTGGTTGGAATCCCACCAGGGCCTACTTGTCGAAGGGTCCTTGAGTAACACTCTGAAACCCTAGCTGACCGGGAGCTTCAAAGCCGCTGCCCTTAGGGATGGGTCATATGCAGAGAAATAATTTCACTATGTTGTATTGTGTATGACTGTATGTGATCAATAAAGCATTTTTTCTTCTTCTAATGCTGCACAAGGCAGATACCTTTTGATCACAATCTACCTGAGGAGTCTCAGAGTTTCACTCATATCTACATATCATAGCCGAAGACTGACGGTTTTTAAAAGAATTTATTTGGCCTACCAAGTAGGAAAAATTTTCTCCAACCATGGGGAAATCCTTTTTTTTTAATACTTGATTATAAACATTCAAAATCAACACCTATGAAAGATTTAAAATTGTAATCTGAAGAATAACTATATTGAAAAAACTGATTCGGGCTATATTTCAACTAGTGCCTCTAAACTGAAGTGATATCGATAATTAGTACGTTTATCTTTGGAATATAAGTAAACGCAAGTTAAAGAAAATATATCCGGATATAGATTAATTCATTTGGTGCAACCATTTGTTAAAATTATGTAAATTCCACAAAACGTTTTTCAGTTATTAACGGCTATCTAGGAAAAGTAATATGATGGCGCAGAAAGTACGCAACTTCTCTCTGTGATGTAGTGGAATAAAAGTATTAAATAACATAAAATGTAAAGAATAATTAGTAAAAGAGACTATCATAATAATCCACAGATGAAAGGAAATCTGAATGCAGGATTATTACTAGCAGTGGAGTATTAATTTACACAGCATATTAGTAACCTGCTGAAATCAACATCTTTATTTCATTCACTGTATCGGATTGAAATATGTACATCAGAGGTGTTGTTTTTCTCATGTTAAATACTGACAAACGGAGAATGTATAAAGATAAAGGCAGAGCGATAATGGAGATGTGTTTACGTCTGATGACATGCTAACAAGCTGCCGCTTTAGTCAAAGCTGATTAGCTGCTGGTCCCGTCCCGTTATTTTCCCCTCATCCTGCCCGAGTGTCGGTGAATGTCTCACCTTTACCATTCAGGACTGCAGAGTTTAATCTCGTTACGGTTTTATCTCTTGTTTTTGTTGTGATGCAGCATGTCGCATCTTTCTGAACGGACCAGAGGACTGGACCTCCCGCATACCGACCTGAAGACAGGTCCCCTTCCTCCTTCAGACCGTGCTCCCTCCAACGATAGTGGCTGAAGCAGAATGGCGGAAAGCCAGGGATTTTAACCAGGAGTCGGTTTCAGTCAGGGAAACTCATGGAAATAAGAAGATAACGGCTGACTGGATTTCAGAACGTCACAACGCGTTACCTCACGCGCGCTCGTACACTCCGCTAGTCCGGAAGCCAATTTAAGGAGCGTACTATAGTGATGCCATATCCAGCCTACTCTGCCTCCTATTGGCTGGCACAATTATGACGTCAGTTTCGGAGTCGGTGCCGCGAACTGCAAAACGCACGAGCCTAAATAAATAAAACAAATTTAAAAATGAATAAGCGAAACACACGCTCGAGAAAACAAGGTGAAAAAATAAAGATTAAAAAACAATTAATGAAAAGCCTCCCTGCCAAACACAACAGTAATAATTCAAAAGGAGAAACAAAAGAAAAAGAAAATGAATTAGAAGAAAAACAAATAAAGTGCTTTAGACAAATAAAGAAAAATGAAAAAGAAAAGAACACGGTCAATCACATTGCAAAATTCCTTTTAAACTATGTAATTAGCCCAAACAAGCTTTATAATGCTGGGTAATGGTTTATCACCATGTGTCCTCCAAATAAATTTAGAAAAAAATCTGAAATCTAAAAAGTAAACGAGCTTCATGAAAATCCGTCTCGTCTTGAGTCTAATTGAAACAAATTGACATGCATGCAATAGTTTCAATGTTATTTCATTTTGCATGGTGTATGTAACTCAAATCGAAATTTAAACGCTTTTTAGACCTTGCCAGTGGTCCATTCACCCCTCCTGCAACTCTGAAAATCTGTTTTGAAATTTAGTAAGTTTCATGTAGAATTAAACATTTATTTTACGCCGTTATACTTTCAAGATCATGAGACAACACTAATTAAGTATGTTCGGCCAGAGTAAAATATAAACGTCTGAAATATATTTTTTGCATGTGTGCAAAATATATTTTGGTTAGTTATCAAATAGAAAGATGTTATGATTTTGAAATTTCCGCTGACTGCAAATGACTAAAATTTTTTAATGTTTTATAAAAGAATATATTAGACTCAGATAAAGGACTAGATTCATAGACAGATACTGAATAGAAACCTCAAATACAATCAAACATAGAGCCAAAAAAAAAAAAAAGAAAAGAAAAGAAAGCAGTCAATGATACACAAATTTGTAAATCCTTAAATATTTGAAATTATTCTAAAGCCATGGTATGATGTAAGGTTTGTTTGGACCCAAGATGTTTAAATGAAGTGTTGCAAAAAAGAATGGAAAAATGTCTTTAGGAAAAATAGACCAGACATAACTGGATGCAAAGCTCAAAAGTGTTTATTTCACTTTCCTTCTGAACATGGGAATGACAGAAACAGAACCGTAACAAAGTACAGACGCCATTTTGGTTTTTGAGACAAAGTAGTCATACAGTATTTTGGTAACAGCGAGAAGAAAAACGATTTTACGGTCAATTGGTTTTGCCCATAAAGAGTACCTTTATCAATTCCAGAAAGACGTAGCAAAATAAACAAAGGGAAACAATGATATTCACACGTAACCGCAAAATGTGATGTTTACTCAGTGTATGCAGATTGTAACAGCGCAATTTAATGTTTGCGTCTAGTTTTTGCAGATTCAATATGTGCAGAGTGCAAAATTGTCAAGTTTAATCTTTTTTTTTTCCCATTTTATGTTCAGGAGTCATGACAAGAAAGGAATGAAGATCATTTATGGGATGAGATGTCAAACATCTCATCAGCAAAAATAATGTTTTCCATCAAAGAAAACAAACACTGGTTAAACTAATTTCAACATAACATGCAGAACAGTTGCCGTACTGGTAGAGTTGGGTTCACATGGAGGTGAAACATAGTACTCAGTGTTTTAACAGACATCAATGCAGCAAAGAAATACCATAGGAGGTAACAGACTCTACAGGAGAGAAAGTCAGAGCATGACAGAAATATGAGGTGGTGAACACAAAACACACCAAAGACAAACTTATAAATAAGTATAAAACTCTGGGAAACACTGTCCCCGACAAGTTGTTCCACCTTCAAGTGAAATATGAGAGACACTGCTCTCGATAAATACACATGTAAAAAAGACACACGCAGGTAGGAAAAAACTACCACCAATGCCACTATAGAGGGCGCTGCTCTCAATAATAGCTTATAAATTATGGAAGGCACTGCTCCCGATAACTTCATCACGTTGTTATCATTAAGTGCTCCAAAGTAGACTGTGCAACGAAAATGGCTCTTCCTGCAAATTATGGAACCAACAAGCTCGAATAAAAGGGGAGTCACAACATTTTGTCAAGACTTTCGCTGTTGGCCCCATCATTGAGCAAAAATTTAGTGCAAGACTTCACGTCTAGGCTTGTAGTCAACCTGCCACTAATGTGAACCCTGAAATGTTGAGCAGCCCAATATCTTAGGATAAAAGGTCAGAGAGGGCATCAAATCCAATGACTCCACCCGCCTCCTTGAATATTATCATCCGTAGGTCCAAAACTGGAGTAAAGCCGCTCCGGAACCATCCTATCAGTTGCTGTAATTCCATCCATATTGGGATACAATTCTGGATCATCTGTATATTGCAGGAGCCTTATGGAATCAACACATGCGAGATTAAAACTTAGCAACGCAACTCTAGTTCTTTAAGATGTCTCGGTTGTGGCGGAGTTAATTTTACTGTACAGATAAATAGTCGTAATGCTTCAAATATGAGCAATTTATCTCAAAAATATTAACCTTGTTTGGCCCTCAATTTGGATTCTGATTTTAATTTTGGTCCCCCAACGTGACATCGGCGAACAGTTATTAAAGTTTGGGTCACTCAACATTGTTGGGTTCTGGCGTATTGCCCATTGTTGGATATAAATATTAAATATATAAATATATTTTTTCGTTGGCTTTAACTTATTAAATCTGATTAATCTTACTTTTCATCCATTTCCTTTTATTTTCAGTAACATTTTGATGACAGTGATGTACACCTGATGTCTCAAAGAGCCGCCAGAAAACTCATTCTGACTCTCACCAGAGAAAATCTTTATTTTGCCAGGGTCTCCATTTTGCCAGTGACAGTTGAGGAATCATTTAGTAGCAGATGCTGCTGTGAGATAAGACAGTATAACCGTCATAATTATGGAAGGCACTGCTTCCGATAACGCTGTATAAAAAGACAAACAATATTTTATAGTGGACACTGCCACTGATAAAAAAAAATTAAATATAAATAAGGTTTCTCAGTGTTTTTATGGCAAGAGGTCACCGCGAAGGTTCTGACTAGTCCATGTGAAGGAGCAGGCAGATCAGAGTTTAACTTCCAAGTATTTGGTTCAGAAAAGGATGTTTTATACTTTCCTACTCTTGCCGATATTTTTGCGATTGTAACCCCTAAAAACTCAGTAGCCTGCTTTGAAAGGGTGGGGCTTAGACCTCTGATGGACAGCTTGTTCTTAAGCGCTGATACTCGAGTTGATATCCATCTGCTCCATGTCTATATTCATTTCAATGACAAACACACACACACACACACACCAACACACCCACCCTCCCCCTTCTTTAGATTTCCCAGATGTCTCCCACCATGGCATTGGCGCAGCCCTGAAGGGTCCAGGTGGCCAGAGCCAGCTGGATGTGGAGCTGCTCCATGTCATTGGTCTCAGTGATGGACCCCAGAGTGTGGGATCCCCGGCCCACAAGGATGTGACGGAAGGGAGTCTCAATAGGAGACACGTATGGAGAGAGGAGGTTGTGCTCAACCTAGGATGATAAAAAGAGGAATACTACATCTCTAACTTCTACATGTGAAATCATCAATGCAACCTCAAGCCAATCTTATATTTTTGACCAAAATTAGATTATGCATGTCAGACTTTACAAGCAGGATGGACCCCCAATGTAAATACAAGTGCTCCTTAAACACAGCCTGTTAAAAATGCTTCAACATCCCGCCTCAGAGCAGGGAGGGGAGGTAGTAACCGAACTGAATCCAATTGAGTTAGCATGTTTGTTTGGGTAGTGACAGTGTTTTTCAACATGCGTGATAAGTATTGTCACGCATGCCCCTCCTCTTCAACAGTCACCCAGCAGTATTAGCTTATATAAATCAAGTACTTGAATAATCTAAAAATAATTGTTTATCCCCAATAAGTGACGCATCAAACTAGGTGAAGACACTGCTGCGTTATACGCATTTATCCAAAACCAAACCCATGCCATTTTTAAAGTGACAGCAAGTATATTCCCAATATAAAACTAAAGAGTTCACATTTTATTTGAGTTCTTGCCCGTCGACCCCAGCATTAGCAAGGTTCAAATGTCAAAATAATAATGGAATGAGGAAACCAGTACAAAGGCTTATTTATAAACTTGATTGCTACAGAACCAGGATTTTCTATGGCAGCTAAAACAAACACACCAAGAATTAAGTTTCTTTTTGCAATTACCACATGAATGATCATATCATCTTAAATTTAATATTGAAGAAGACTAGCAACCCTCACTCTTTAATGTGAAGAGTGGAAGGAAGGGCTAAATTTATAGAATAAAGTTTTATATGTGAATTCTAAAAAGGCATCACATACCCTCATGAGCCTGTTGTTGAGGATCCTACAGGCTTCCACATCGTCCAAGTTGGTGTTTGCGATGGCTGTGTTGATACCGTCGGCAGCTCGCTGGAACGAGCTGCGAGCAGTGAGCAGCCATTTCGTACTTATTCCCTTCAGCTGGTTAGACTACAGAAAATAAACATCCAAGCGACATCAACACACCTGCAGTTTTCCTAAGAACAATAGAGTCTACTCTTTATAGTTAAATGTAAGTGAATAAGGGGCAAACCAGAATGTAAGAAGGTGTTATGCGGACCTTAGAGAGCTTGCTCAGGCGTATGTAGCTTTGTTGAACAGCCATGGTGAGAACTTTGCTGTATCTGCTCACATCCAGTCTGATGAGATGGTCGTGGGTGAGACGCAGCGCCATCTGGCCCGCAACCTGTGCCGCCAACACGGTCAATTCACTGGTTTGATGGCCTGTTGCGTAGTTGAGGTGATCGTAGCTGTCCAGGTTGGTGCCATAGTACGTGTAGGCTTCAGTCTACCCAAATTAAACATAAGATGCCATTTCAAGACCACACTCGTCATTAAAAGAACGCACCAAGATCCAACCGTTCAAAATTTTAAAAATACAGTCCGAATCACCAAGATGTCAGCACGGCATGAAGAAAAAAAAAAAAGTATGCTTATTTACCTGCAGTTCAGCTAACGAAGATTTCAAAAATATTTTATTTCACCCAATAACACCGTCTTTTCTTTTTGACACCAAATAAAAGTTAACAGAATTGGGAGAAGTATCTCCATTAAAGCAGAGGAACTGAACTGATCCTCTCAGGTCTATATGACAACCCTTCTAAATTTCTTGCTCTAGTCTTAACGAGAGTTTCTTTCTTGCCTCTTAGAGACTATAGAATTTCAATATCAAACTACGTATCTCTCCCTTTAAATGTGTAATCGGTTGTAGCAAAACTCACGTTTTCAGTGATGAAGTGGAAAGAAATGGAGGGAATCCCAGAGAAGGCTAGGAACGGGTAGGCAGGGTCGTCCATTGTCATCGGCCTCATTCTGCATGCAGAAAAGTCATTGAATAAGATCCATCAACAGTCCAACGACTTTTCTACAGGAAACCGTTTATTGTTAAACCTCAACATATGGTTCCAGCCAAAATGTGGCAGCCGAACTGGAATGGATTGTTTTTGGTCTGATCTTGTTTTCTTACTCTTAGATATTGCCTGGATTGAATCAAAGTTACCCGTCTTAGACTAAATTTCTTTTAAGGTACAATTATGACTTTAAAAAAAGGGAGAAGTAGTATTTTCTTAAATGATGATTGCGGCACCTGGACTCTCTATAATAACAAGAAAAACACAAAGTAAAGCAACACTGATGAGGATTTTAACTGCTTAATTACTTACGTTTTGGCCTCCCATTGACTGCGCCCCATTAGATCGTAGAGAGTACCAGAACCAACCGGATTCTGCACCTGTGCAAAGGAGGACAATTAGAATTGAATACAAACTCTGCTGGTTGGTGCAGACCTGAGCCGGCTTTAGATGTTCTTACCCCTTTCATGGTGCTCTCCAGGAGGCTGTAGAGCAGCGGGCTTGCTGAAGCCACAAAACTCCCACGACCTTGTAGGGAGAAAAAGAAAAACTCTTAACTAAAACTCACCGAGTAAACACTTGAGCACAGATAAACAGCAGGGATGAGTCGTACTAACCCATGACCACTCCATCCAGGCTTATGTAGGTGAAGACGTTTTTGTCAATAGACGCCATATATCCCTAAAACAAAACAAAAAATGTTTTTGTAAATGTTTGTAGCACAATACAGTTTTTGGTTGTCCACATTAGTGATTTAGTTCTTACCTCCAACCACTCTGTGGCACCTACGCTTCCATATTCACCAGCGCTCCAAGAAGCAAACATAAGACTTCTCCTGGGCCTGAAACCATCTAATGGAAAGAGACACTTAGGCAGGAGTGCTCACAGGACTTAGTTATTCTCCCTGATACTGGCATTCCTCTACATACTTCTTCGAGGCCAAAGAAGTCAAACATGTTTACATTGCCTGACTCTTCCACAAAGTTTCAAGGAAACTGGTTCAGTATTTTTGTATCATTTGGGAAAATGTCTGATGATCCTCTCCCGATGTTTAAGTTAGAAAAACCCCACAAATGAAAAATGGCTAGTTTCCTTTTGGGGCAAATGAATCTAGAAATGATTGACACCTTTTGTCTCGTCAATTAAAATGCATCCTTTTTTATATGCAGCCTTAGAGGCGACAAACAAAGCAACATGTCCGTTAATCCCATGCGTCTTTAAAAGTATGCAAAGTAAACAAGTTACCTTTCTCCACCATCTCTCGAACAGCTCTAGCCAGCTCAATCAGAACAGAGCAGCCGACAGTGGCTTTGGCGTAACCTTTACCCCAAGCGTCTCTCTGAGCTCCCAGCACAACATAGCGATCTGCAGAGTCACAGCCAGACACCGAAAACTCAGTAAATATTTAGAAGAAACATGAATCCCACAATTGGCTCTCAGCTGGAAGAGAGAAGTCGTACCGGGATCAGTGAATCCTTTGATGACCCCAAACACATTGTATATCTTCTTGTTGACCAGCACGTTGTTCACCTCTAAAGTGATGTTCTCACTGCCTCCCAGTCTGTAAACCAGCGACTTGTTGCCACCAATAAAACCGCTGCTTGGATAGACCTCAGGACCACCGATTCTCCTAGAGGACAGCAAGTTAGAAGGCAGGCATTGGTAATTTTGCCAAGTTACTCAGCGGCCCTTCTAGATATCATTTTCATGTAAATCTGTAATAGTTTCAGTGATCCTGCTAACAGACGGACAAGCAAAGGTAAAAAAAACTACAACCGCCTTGACAGACGTATAAGGAAAACTTATGCGGTCACAGTCCTTCTCCAAATCCAGCAATTCAGGGACAAGCAGAGTAACAGTAATCAGAATAAGTTAATCTATTTTCACAGTGCATGGCTACCACAGTATCACCACCGCATGACCCTCTGCTTAAAATGAGAACGATGTAAGACGATTGTGCTTGTGTCCAGGATTCTTTACTTCATATTTTGTGCAGTAGGAGAAAGTGGAGAAACAATCCTTTTTGGTGACGGTGTGTGGTCTTACTGTAAAAGAGTTGTAGCATTGCTGGCGGTGATGGTCTGCGCTGGGATCTTGGGGAGACCAGAAGACTTAGTTGGTGGGAACTGGGTATGGTTGAAGGAGGGGAAGCCAGGGGTGTAGGGGTCCCCAGAACCCAGGTGGACCTGAAGTGGGACAATTACAAGAAAAATATGAAGCCATTCTATTTAATTTGGTTCTGTAAAACTCGGACTTGATTGGCTTTTCTCACAAAATGCAGGAAACCTAGCATTGTCAGATTCATGTGTTCAGACTTACGTGTCCATAGAGTGGGGTGTTTGCTTGATAGTTGTAATCTTCAACATCAGGGTAGATTAGAACAGCAACGGCCCCGTTCATAGCAGCATTATTCACCTGAAGACACATGAAAACATGGTTCAAGTTCTTTGAATACCACCATCAAGTAGAGGGCATACAAGATGGTCAAATCAGGACTTGCCTGCTCTGCAAAACTGATCTTTCCGGCTCGTAGAAGCAACACGCTGCCATTCAGATTAATGTTACTCTTATGCAGAAAATCCAGGTCCTCCTGACGGCCGTAGTTGCCATAAACCAGTTTCCCCTGGAAACACAAAAAAAAAGTCCACCATTTAGGGGCCTTTTAAAAAGTCATAAATAAAAAAGTGACTACTTTTACTTACTTGAACGTTCCCTTGAGCGCTGTAGGCCAGATACCCGACAGGCTCGAAAACATCTGAACCAAAAATGACACGGTTGGGTCGCTCACTGCCAATAAGGAGGAGAAAAGCTCGTTATAGCAGCTCATCGGTTTTCATTTTGTTTGGCAATGCTGCTTTTAGTGGAACTTTAAGGAAGTATTCCCAAGAATGAAATAAATAAATTTATGCATCAAGTCAACCTGTCTGGCATTTGCAGCTGAACATAGTGGATGTCACTCCAGGGATCCATGTCCAGTTCTTTGAACTGATTGCGGATGTGGTTTCCAAGGGTGTTGTCACCCTCACTTCCTGCTGAACGCCAGGGGCGGTCTACTTCTCTGTGGAGAAACAGTACAGTCCACTGAAATTAATCTTTGCCACACAACTCCAAACACTGACGAAAATCCCAACAGACAACTCATCATCATCAGAATAATATTTATAATAGGCTTAGCAATCAAAGATGTCGCCTTTATAAAGAAAGAAAATTGATCTTGCAAAAAGATGTTCCAAAAAGATTTGTAATATTTCACCCATCATTGGACGATACTGTAGATTTTAATTTGTAAATACATTGGTCATAAAAGTCTAAGCAGAACGTTAATCTTCATACATGAAAATCCAACAATGGAACAAAAATGGAAGGGTTGGACTTGTTTCTAGTAAATGCCTTGTAAAGAAAAACAGTTTTCATTCAGACCACATCAATTATTTTGTAAAATTAAAAAAAAAGTAAAGAAAACCCTTTGGAATCTCAAATTATTCAAAGGACCATATAAGTTTGATTCATGACCCTTATCTGACACAAAGTTAGAAAGAGTAACAATTTGGGCGAAAAAGTAAAAATGATCATAATGTGAAAAGGCACAACTTCAGTGTGTGGGTGACACGTGATTGATGTATGCTCCACAATTTGAATCTATCCACTTTAAAACAAAACATTTTTTTCTATTTCTATAGAAAAAAAAACATCCTCCCTCACGGGTTAATGTGATCAAAATGGGAAAGAAAAAAAAAAACATTAAAATTAGCAAATTCATGAATACAGTGTTGAGGTCCACATCTCTAAGGCCCCACTAAGAGTATCTAATATTATTGAATTCTATCCAGTAGTTGATTTGTAGATAAGAGTATTCTCATTTGGGGTTTATAAACCTATCAATTATGTTCCAGATCTTAAAAAATGTAAACGGTTGCTCAGTAAAAATCATATCAATACCTCCTACATCTCCTCTTTTGGCTACGAGCGGTTCTTAAGGTCAGAGCCCCATTAACAGCCCTGAAACCTGGATACTCCAGTGATGTGTCACTATTAGTTAAAAATAAACAGTACTCTGTTCCCTTTAATTGTTAATTCATATTTAGTCTTCCTTTCTCTCCAACACGAGGACTCTTTCAAGGAAAAATAGACACGTGTAGTTAAGTACACTGCAAAAGGTTCTTTTTATCGTTTTCAGCTACACCGATATACTTCTCAATGAATAATCAGTAGATATATTTGATTTTTGATTGTTTATTCCGTAAGGTGCGACTTTACCGTCAATTTAAGGACTTATGGTGTGAACATGAAGAATGTACCTCAGAGTTTCAGTGAAGGTCTGGCTGGTGAGTTTCTGCTTGAGGAGTTTGGCGATATCATTCCAGTACAAATTAACATCAACAGCTTGTGCATCAACAGCTGGTGGGTCAACAGTTGGTGCAGCAACAGTTGCAGTTCCTACAGTTGTCTGCTCGGTTCCATTACCACACTTGACCAGCTCTGCCTGTGGTTTTTGCTGGCTGATGTAGCCAATCAGGCAGCCTGGAGGTTAAACGACATGAAGACAATAGATCTGGTTTAAATAGAACTATGGGCTAAAATAGAACGCGGGCCTCTGCACACTAGATAGGCTGCAGTTTGCATCCATGTCTGTCCTAACTATCTGGTGCCTGATCTAGTGTCACATTATTAAATCATTTAATCCTCTACTTCACATATTCTTAAACCTGCCAGAGCAGAAGGTGCATAAGGTCACCCGTTTCAAGGCCATGATTAGACCATAAATTCTTGAGTTATGGCTAAAGTGAGTTTTGTGAGGTTAGAGACATTAATTGTACGAGCCAGACATGGCCCTCTACGAGGTGGGAATTATGGGTTCTTGTGCATTTGTGATGTGGTAAATTATCAGAATTCTAGTTTGTTGTTACGTGGGTAGCCACAAGCTGGAAAACCTACATCCTGGGATTTTCGTATTTTTTTTGTCACTTGGATCCATTCAGCGTTATTCAACTTAACTGAATCACATTGTTTTATTTTACTTTTTAATCCTATTAAGAACAAGTACAGACGACAGACATATGGCGCTCTTTTATATGATGAGAAAGTAATAAGTAAAACAAGGCTTTTAAAAATGTCAAAGATTCATCACAGATTAAAACAGTAGTTTTGGCTCTAATGGCGTCGTGTAGGACCTTAAAAACAAAGAAATGCTAACATAAACAGGGTTTTCCATAATGAGTAGCTTGACTTACCGGTAAAAAATATCAGCAGGGTTCCCAGTACCAGGTACCAGATATTACGCCTGTTTTGGTGCAGAGGGGCTGGCCTGAAGCTCGGAGAGCCTTCCTCTGGCCCCTCCACCTCTATGCCATCAGACATTTTGACATCGAGGGAGCTTTCACTCTGGTCCGCTGGCTGCAGAGTGAACCTGCTGTACCGTTCACTTTTAATCTAGGAGGGAGAAAGATAAGAGAGTTATGAGAGCAGCATGGTCCTCAAGCCTTCCTCCCACGGCCGCATGAAGGGAAGGGAAGCGAACCAGGTTACAGGGGACGCTCTCGATAGCTAAAAAATAATAAAAATATAATTTTAAAAAGTGTTAAACACTCACCATTCTGTTAAACGCAGACCTGAAGCGATCCATTGTGCCGTTATTCTACAAAGAGAAGAGTGGAGAAACGGAGATGACGAGGCTGTGAAAGGCAAACATGGAATGGAGTGGGAAAAAGGAACGGAAATCTGAAGGAGGGGGCGAAGACATGAGTCAGGTTTCTAACACAGTTACTATTCAGATGACCGTTCAGTCTTCCTTTAGCTTGGGAGTTTTCTCTGTAAACATGAAGCCTGCTACTCGCTTTGGCTGAAAACTAAGCCACCAGAAACAGCAATAAAGACATTATTTACATAATACAAGGTTCGTGTTTGTGTACGACATCTCAAGACAGAGTCTGCTAACTTTAAGGCCATACTGGGTTCCAGTCAAGGTTTTGCTTTCATAAATGAACTTTGTATTTGATTGGCTGAAAACAAACTTCCCTGCAAAATCAGTTGATTTCAAATGATTTAATCAGAAAGGAAACAGACAGATATTCCTCAGAAAGGAAACAGACAGATATTTAAATATAACGTCACATATGCTATGATAAAGGATTTTATCCATATTGGCCAGCACTACATGTCATGATCCAGCTCTCTATCAAACACACCTGGACTCAATCCTGGAGCTGAAAATCTTGACCAAGTAACACCAATGACTTCCAACAGCATGATAAGAAATATTAAGTTACACACACCACGCATTCAACCTCAGCATTAAAAAATTTGACCCATCAGATGAGTCCCGACTAGGTTGGTCATAAATTCACATATTTGGTCTCAGCTCATAAAGGAATTTAACTACATTCTTCTTCTCACTAATTCGGGTGTTCCCTTAAGGAGACGCCACAGGAAACCAGCCGTTTCCATTTTTCCCTGTCCCCCGCATCGCCCTCTGTTACACCATACAACTGCAGGTCCTCCTTCACTACTTCCAGATACCTCTTTGGTCTTCCTCTTTTTCAACTTCCTGGAAGCTCCATCTCCAGCATTCTTTGACCAAAATATCTAATGTTGACCCCAAGTAATTAAACTCTTGCACCTTCTTCAATCCAACACATCCCTCCACCTTTCCTGGTTTTCTACCACCTGTTCCCTTCTGCCTGACCTCATCCGGCACAACCCGTCCATCGGCACAATAAACAAGAAGGGGTCAGGGCAGCTACTTGTTGCAATCCCAACTACTCCTTGGACCCATCTGTCAGTGCTCTTGCACACCAATAAAGGCACATTATTTGTTTGCTTATGGTAGATCAGCATACAATTGAACAAGATTAAACCAGAATGCAGATTTTCCTCATAGCATGCCAAAAGAAACAAACGCATTCCTGAGCTGATTGTCATGGCCACCATCACCACATGACTGTCTTCCTGAGAACTGAGACCATTAAACCTTTTTGCATACCTCTGTTTTGCCATTACAGTGTCATGAAATGATCCAGAACATTTGACTTATAAAAAAAAGACCTTGAATTTGTTTTTATTTTACTGATTAAAGCACTAACCATGATAATAAGAAGTTGTTACACTCTAAACAAATCCTTTGATTGGATCGGGTCAGATGCGATACATTTGTAGCTTTATCTGATCACAATTAGACCCATTAGTTTGGCTAATGTCCATTGACTTTGCCAAGGGTTTTAATTTCTTTTCAAAAAATGCATATCTGTAAATACAATATGAATGAAGGTGATTCCTGTTCACAATCATAATTAACACCTCCAGAGCAACTTCAAAAACCTATCAGTGCACTTTTCCCTTTCCAATATTCACGCAAAAGCAGCCACAACCTCTGAATCAAAAACACCAAGTGTATAAGGGAAAGATTATCTGGTAAGGAGGGGAGAAGAGGAGCAATGATGCTCAATAACATGCTATCCACACGCATACATGCTCACATGGGCTTCAGAAGGGTTAACTTGGTCAACTGAAATAAAAAAAACAACCATAATAACTCATTTAAATCAGTCAATATAAATTAACATGCGATTCATCGTAAAGGCTATCCACTAGAACAATACTGATGGCCTACATACTAGATGACCCTGCTACAGGAAAAACTTAATATGTTCTCATGTGGATCAACCATAACCTTTACTATAGTGTAATGTGAGCAAACTGACATGAAAATATTCTGAATTTTAATATGCCTCAAAAAGTAGAAACTTCATAATTCCTTTCCTCAAAGGACACACTTCTTCAGGACACTAGCGTGTGAACTTTCACTAACCAGTTTACATAAAGGGCAACTTTATATGGCCTTTGGCAGCAACATAAAATACCATGGTGAGGGCTATTGTGTCATTGTAAATAGATAATCCTTAGATGCAGTAAAACGAAACATTGATAATGTCACCATGGACTCGTGTGGCACCTCTTTATGTACGGACATTAAAAGGGATATGATTAGTCAAAGATATTGTCAGATTACCTGTTTATCATTTTGGATAAAGGTCACTCAGAAAGGTTTTCGACATTTTCACAAAAACGCTACACATTCATTTATAACCAAGCTTGTCGTCAACGGGTGTGACCACAACTTCTCTGGCACCTGTTTCCACAGCAGAAGGACAAGCGTTGGATGATATGACCTTGAGTAATTGTTTGCATGTCACCGCAATGAACGCTTTGAATGTCAGAGGCTGACTAAACTCATGCATTTGATTTGGCTGGTTAAAAAAAAATATCCCCCACCCCCTTTTCATTCAGGTTAGATAATTCTTCTTTCTTCAAAAAATGTTGACACTTAAACTTACAGTTAAACCACTCCTTTATTACTGAGCAGGAAATACCAATTATTTCGTTCATAGACAATGCATATTTGAAAACAATGAAAAACTGACAAAAAAGATAATCCAAGATAAATATAACAAGAATTTAAGAAAATATTCATAGCCTGAATTATTCAATAAATTAAGAGTTATTTCAGAACCAGTCTCACGACAGATTAACTTTCTCATTAGAAAATTGCAGGCAGAGATCGAACGTTCAGTTGATTATTCTGCAACAGGCAGTCTGCTAATATTCTGCAACATATGCTGGTTACAGTTTTCTGAATTGTCGTTGGTTGACTGTAAGGTGACAAACAACCCTCGCTAAAACAATTTATTTTATCGCAACTTATTAAAAATTGTTCGGGCCCTAAATGTATTGCTAGCTGCTATTGTGGATTATAATAGCCTCAAGTATCGAGGTTACTACAGTGGACAGATATTCCAAAGCATCTTTCTGCATGGGATGGGCCCCTTCAGGGTGATGTTAGCTTGTCACTGGGAAAATCTATAGCTCAACAGCAGAAGCTGTAGGGAGGGGCTGAGGAGTCTGGAACAAGGATGCTAAATGACTGATGAAGAGCAGGGGGTTGCGGAAGTTTATGGAAGAGTAGAACCGCAGAGACTGAGGAGTCCAACATTTTAGATTGACGTGAACATCAGCTAATGTGTTGTAAAAAAGGTTTACGCTTAGGAGAATTAACATCGGTCAGTTCTTTCATGAAATATTTCAATTTGCAGTGTTCATGAATTAATTTTTTACCTCATGTTTTTATTTCATCCGTTCGTACATGACTAAAAAGGACTTAAAACTTTCCTTTTTAGCAGAACCTATAACCTTAATTAACATTGCTGCTTTTTGGTCAGGCTTTTATAGTTATTATTTAATTTCTTATTGATGCTTTTGCTTTGTAGCACTTTGAGATTTGATCCAAATGTAAAGTGCGTTATAAATTAAATGTATTATTATTATTATTATTATATCTTACCTGTATGAAGGTGCAACAGTACAATTTCCTTTTGGGGATTAATAAAGCGAGGTATCGTATTATTTTAATATTTCACGCATGAAATGGCTAATATACAGGATCATTTGATCGTTAAAACCTGCTACCATCTTTTTAATCAATTCAAAATGTTGCATAAAATCATGTCCTCGTGCAAACACTTCCGGGTTGAGGAGATTTCCTCCTCGAACGTTTCGCAGTCTTACTTAATATTTCGATGCCTTTCTAGTTGGTATAATTTATATATTTAAGGATTAATTGGAGTATTGTAAGTAGATGAAAAGCCCTCCATATAAAACATATAAAAACGAGGGTTTTCATACTATTAAATGTTTATGTAGATTTACAAATGGATGTCTTTGCGCGCACGAACAGAGGACAGGTGACATGTTCATCATTTGTGAGTTAGCCAGCTAGCTAAACGTTGGCGTCTGTTTTGAGTTGAGGAAACATTTACATTGAAACCAGGAGGGTTTCAACAAACAACAGACTTAATACGGTATTCATTAATAAAATGTATCAATATTATTCTCCTCACCTTGTTTCGCCTTACACGACCCGTCTGTGCCTAGCAGCGCTGTCCTTAAATGGGAGGACGAGGGCGTAATCGGAAACCACTTCCGCTTACGTCATGAAGAAACCACTCACGTTCACTTCCTACTGGCTTCTGTCACAAAGGCCCAAAAGCCATAACAAAAGAATAAGTAAAAAAAAAGGGGGGGGAAAAAAAGATCATCTAAAAAAAAACATTAAATTGTCACACACAGTCTCAGAGTTTATATGGCGTTGACGTATTTTTAGAGGTGAATGTAATTTGAATATTGTTCATTTTCTTTTATAGCATATTGCAAACAGAATGATCGCACTGACAATTCAGTATTCATTTTCATGCGTTGATTGGAACCTAAAAAAATAATTAATTAATTAATTAATTAAATACAAATCCCAGCCTTAGTTCAAAACTGCTTAAAATGTCCTGCAAGATATAATGATAAAGACTTTGCCACAGTTACGGTTGTGTGTACATTTCCGGATTAAATGGATCACAGTTTCATTGTCAAAAAGGACACATCTTAAATTGATGTCATCTTTGAATTTTACAAAAAAACAACAGCTAGTCATTAGTAGCATAAAATAGAATTGACTAAATGAACTTAAGTTAGTGTTCACCACTGGATTCAAAGTGACCTTTTTTACTTGATTAGATGTAGAGGTGCATCGATTGCCAATGTGTTTCATTTCAAATCGCAAATAAAACTTTGTAAGCCTCATTCAGTCCATCATATGTTATATATCGTCTTTGTTCAGGGACTTCGGGGCTCTTGGCTAGCTCTGTGCTGTCGCTAGCTGTTACTGCTCTCACAACGTTAGCTTCTTGAAACTTGCTATGTTCCTCGTGTTGATCAATTTTGAAAAGTCAAAGCAAGTTTTTTTGTCCAAACTCTTTTGGTGTTTTTTCCGCCGTGTCTTTTTCTGTCCTTACTTTTATAACCATAAATGACAGCATAGATACATACAGAATGAATGAATGTAACACATGTGCAACTTGAACCTGAATAATAATTAGATATCAGTCATCTTCAAGGTATTTTAAGGATTTCAAAAGCGGCTTGTTTTCAATGTGATCTATTAATGACTGAACAAAATCTTATTATTAATAATTATTTTATTGTAAAAGAGTTTTTCAATCTTCAACCCAAATCCATAAACTCTTTTAAATAATATAGCTTTATATTTTTTAAAGTTTTTATTCATGCTTATGCATATATGAAATTCACTTCTAATGCAATGCCAGTTCATTTCTAATTATTATTTACCATAATTGTATTTTTCATAATTCTGTGGCTGTGCCCAGAATTAGGTCACAGATACAAGCGTCCGGAATTCCTTTGTAAGGTAGCTGGACATTTGAGATAAGGTAAGGAAGCCACCTGGGAGGAGGCAAAGTTAGACTCAGACTTGTTGGTGGGACTATATATCTTATCTGGCCCGGGAACGCCTCGTGATCCCACAGGATAAGCTGGGGAGTATTGCTGAGGAGAGGAACGTCTTTAATACTTTCTCAGCCTGATGGACACCATAACCCAAGCAAGGATAAGTGACAGAAACATACATACATATACATATATATGTGATTAAATATTGAAATTGCTGATCATGGGGTTCAAAACAACGATAAAAAATTAGGGGACCATTTCCAAAAGACTGTGAAAAGTTTCTTATTTTTATTTTTCTGAGTGGATTTGTGTGATCTCACCAAAAGCCTTGCACCCTTAATGTGTCATCCGCCCTTTCTGCTTTTTAACTTCAGTCCAATCGTCTTTGACAGCAGCACCAAAAAAAGAAGTCGTGTTCATTCGAGTGTTACAAGATGTTCTACTTTAATAATAACAGAGAAATGAGAAGGAAAAGAAAACTGCCAGTCGTGTTGTTAATAATACAGGCAGGTATGAAATGACACACCTTTTGTCACTACAACATCCTGCAGGGGAAGAAGTTTATGATAAAAGGTCAGCAATAGTACCACAGATTTATTCAAGTCATGGGGTAGATATGCAGAGACGGACTGCTTTGAAATACTTTAAAATATGGTGATATAATAATAATGTATCATTTATTGATCACATACAGCCACACCCAGTAGGTTATAAGTGAAATTATGTCTCAGGATTTGATCCATCCCTGAGGGAGCGGTGGATATAGAGAGAAAGAAGTCAGTGACCACAGGAAAAGGCTCTTCTAAAGTCAATGAAAAAGGAAAATTAAGTGCTATATCATTTTCTCAACTGCTGGGGGCATAAGAGAGTCAAATGATTAGAGGTCCCAGTTTTAAGTTTTTATTACACTGTTTTTTGGATAAAAAGTTAGATTTCATCCTCTGTATAGTTTGAGATCTGATCCAAATGTAAAGTGCATTATAAATTAAATGTATTATTATTATAATCATTATTATTATTATTATTATTATTAGACACAAAAAAAGGGTATTGGCACCAAAAAAAAAAACCAGGAAAGGCAATAACTTTAATTCATTAAATGGGGCTGCCAACAATTCACCTCTATTGTTTATTTGGGGGCTTTGGGAAGAAACTGGAGTACCTGCCATGAACCCATGCAGGACAGAACATTCAAACTCCACACAGAAAAGTCTATTTGTACGTGCAAACTTCTTTCTTTGAGGCAACTGTGCCACTGCCCACCTGGCAGTGTGTGCCGATGGGGGCTGGAAGGAGGGTCTAGATCTGTGTGTTAGGGTGAGTGGTCCTGCTTGTAGACCCACTCCAATGGGGCTGAGCTCGTCATGCAATAACGGCTTTAACCCAGACGGGGTCACCTCAGAGCTTTGTTTTAAAATGAGCTCTGATCCCTGGAGAGAATTAACCTCTGGATGGAACAAACGATCGCTGCCTCTGGAGGGTTGCTGCACTCTCTGCTCCACAGATGGCATCCAAACGGGAGAATATTTGTTTGATCACTTGCCATCAGACTACAGCTTTATTGAATTCTGTTAACATTTCAAAGGGGATGTTGACTTTGTAAGTCACAGGCTGTGACAGCTGTTGTCGGAATGGTCTCTACATCCTGTTTATGCTGGAACTGAATGGCGATAAGCTAAAACAGATCCAGTGGTGTTAAATTCAAAGTGATGACTCTTGGGGATTGACTAATTCAAAAATTAGGAGGGCAGTTAGCCGAGCTCATAACCCTGCCAAGGTCATCTGGATTAAATTAAGTCCTAATGAAAATTCCAATTAATAATCTAATCTAATAAAGATATGCTGATCATAACTAACCGAGCATAACCGCTGTGTGTATCAGCTGACATGGCCAAAATCATGGATCCATGGATCTCTTTCCAGATCAAAATTCACTGGATTCTTCTTTGGTTGGTTTCAGGAAAATAATTGTATTTGTAGTTGCTAACTAGCTACCATATCTCCATCAATCCACATGTTTGTATGGATCCAAAAATGGACAAACGCTCCATCCTTCTGCCCACTTTCATGGTGATGCATCAAGATGGTTTTGGTAAATTGACCCGAAATTTCCAAAAGTCCTATGTTGCAATGTTTGAAAAAGCAAGAGAAAATATACGGAATTATAAGGATTACAGTGTTATTCAAACAAATCTGTCACGCATTTTATGAGTAATAGATGGAAATGTTGAGAAAAAAATGTGAAAGGAAAGGATTTCTGTAACATTGTTGGAACTGCTGGACTACGAAACGTTGCCAAGAGCCATCAAGTCTACAAATGATATATAATCAAAGTGAGGATTGTGTCTGTACTCTTCAAACTCCACCATGAGTTGGCCTTTACCTCGGATCCTGTTTGTGATATTCATAAACAGGATCTCGAGGCAGAGTCGTGGTGAGAGGATTGTCTGGATTGGAGATCTTAGAAACTGCGTTTCTGCTCTTTGCAGATGATATGGTTTATTTGTCTTCAGTAAGCACTTAAGTGGTTTGCAGCTGAAAAGAAAAATGATAGACTGCTCCCCTCAGTGTTGGGGTAAGTTTCCTCCCTCAAGTGAGGGAGTCCAAGTATCTTGGGCTCATGTTCAGAAGTGATGGGAAGATGAGATGGACGTCAGCAGTAATAAGGGCACTGCATCAGTCATTGGCGGTGGAGACAAAGCTGAGTCATAAGGCAAAACGTTCAATTTACCAGTCAATCGATGTTCTAACCCCGCATTTGGTCATGAGTTCTGGCTGGTGCTGGAAAGTATGAGGTCACAGATACAAGCAGCTGAAATGGGCTTCCGTCATAGAGTGGCAGGGCTGTACCAGGCTAACTGGGAGAAGACTCTGGGGTAGACAGGCATGTTCAATTGGATGTATGGATGGATGGATGGATGGATGGTTTGGGGTTTCCTGATAGCAGACACACAGAGCTATGAAACACATGCCGGTGAAGTCATGACCTTTGTTTGCTCATTTTAGCTAACATAAGAGAAGATTGCGCGGGCAAAAAGTCAAAAGCTACTTCTTGTTTCAGGACTGTTGGTTGCTTGTTTGCTTTTTCGCTATCAGCATTGTCCACAAAATCCCATGTGTGAGTCAAGGTCACGCGAGTATCGATCTCATCAGAGCCTAGCATCGGATCACATATTCTGTTTGCTGTGAGTTTATCTTATCAGTTCATGTTGGCACAGCAGCTCGTTCAGTCCCTGTACGCCATTGTAGTAGTCAAGGCTGATAAGAAAATCTAAATTCTTCATCTCTTCCTTTCTTTCTGTCACTGCGGCGTCATGTCATTGCCTCTTTCTGCTGCAGTCCAAAAACATTCAATATAGATTGTAGAAAGTTCTCTCTTGTTCACAATTGGAAAATTAAATCAAATTTAAAAGAAATATAGGTGCTAAGGTGTGCGGTCGTTATGCATATATGGACATTATTGTTCTCATGAATTAAAGAGGAGTGTGTAAATATGGTAGGAAGGCCAGGAAAGGTATTCACATGGGAATTTTGCTGTTTGTTTCCTCATGTACAGAATCTTCTCAGGTGAACTATTCAGGGTAGAATTTGATTAATCATTGACCCTGAGAAAAGGGATGTTCAGACTTCCACCCTTTCAGAATACATTTCCCCGTTGTACCTGCACATAATATGTGACATATTTAGAGTTATTCATATTGAGCCTGTGTGGGTCTCCAACTATCTTCACCATTTGATCAGGAGGAATTTTCGTTTTTATAAGATTTGAAGCTATCGGAACAACATATTCGCAAAATTAATCGAGTGAAGTCCAATTCATAGACATACGAGTTATATATCGAACTACTTTGGAGTGAGGAGTAAATTAGGTTGTTATTTGTGACCAGATAAAATGATCTAATTATCTCATTTGACTGCCATTAAATTCCCATTTATAGCAGGAAATCCAGGTTTTCTTTATGAAACGGCTCATTTTGAGTTTTGAGATCCGACGGTGACCCACAGCACTGAGTAATCGTGCCAACATCATCTGTCCTTGGTGCTACACGCATGGAGCAGCAAATTGCTTCATAACTGCTGTGATAAAAAATGCAAATCGAAGCGAAGGCCAAATTTACGCAGCGCACCTGAAGGCACCAGGAGAGAGAGCGAGTGGGGGAGAGGTAGAGAGGGCGAGAGAGAGAGAGAGAGAGAGAGAGAGAGAGCGAGAGAGAGAGAGAGAGAGAAAGAGAGCTCTCATCAGCGCTTTTCCGCTCTCTAGCTCCTGGCATTGCTCTGCCTCCTCTGTTGTGTCACAGACTGAAAAAGAGGAAGGAATATGGTTTCATCTGACGCTCCTCCCGCCTCGGCGCGTCTGTAGCGGATCTCTAGCAGCGAGCAGGAGGCTCTGGAACCCCCTCTCTCCACCTGAAAACAACCACCTTCCAGCCTGCAGGAGCACCATCAGCACATCGGGACACATAAATGGGTGAGGAGCCTCTTGGGTGTCCGATTTAGAGGAGAATATCCCAAAATATCCTCCGGCGCGCGTTGCGCATCTGGATGGGCTGGAATAAACGCCCGGGTCCAGATGCGGGCTGGGATCAGCCCCTCTCCTCTCCTCCCTACCACACCTCATGTGACACAGCCGCGGTGTTTGCTGGTGACCGCAGAGGTTCGGCATTTTCGTAGTGTTTCCTTTGCTTTATTCACGATCGGAAAAGCTGCGCGTGGGTGTGCGCGAGGGCGGCAGCGGTTCCATAGATGAGTTGCAGATGTTGACACGTTTGCATTCACTCTCTGTCCGTCCATTGTGTTCGCCTATACAGTTCCACTCCGTCTCCGTGGATGATTTAGGCCTGCCCGTGGCATTACTCTCATCATCGCCATCGTATCCCCACAGCAATGCGCCGCCGCAGCTCCTTTCCACTCTCACGCTGCGTGGAAAGGAGCTGGTTGCATATTTAGAGGACAATCTATAAAGAGCATATACAGATTTAAGTAACAGAACCCATCAGGGACGGTAGGTGGCACTTCTGTCTTCAGAAGTTTTTATGCACATACTACTTTTGATAAGCCTAGATGACATTCCGTCGGTCAAGCGTGACGTCAATCTGCAAAGAAGTGTAACTTCCTGATTGTGATTGTTCCTTCATTAGAACCGGTGAAGAGGAGAATCTTGTCTTGCCAACCTTCTTCCATAGGACTGTGCCTAGAAAGTATTTTTTGGCATGCACTCAAAAAATAATTAGTTGGATTTTTTAAATCTAGATCTAATTTAATAACACCATTAACTTCTTTATCTGGACAGACCCCAGCTTGGAACTTTGGAGTGCACAAAGCTAGATCTCAATAAACCCTAGGTTTATGCCACAGCCAAAGGTTGTATTATATACATAAAGCTCCCTCTGATGGACATAAACGCTATCTTGAAGCCAAATTCCCTCTCAGGGGTCGAATTACCATTTTTGGCATATTTTGTGTTGACAGAATGATTTTTCTTCATGGTGTTACTGTAATATAATGATGTTATAATAGCCTTTAATATCATAAAAAAGTCAGGTGAGGGTAGAAACATTTATTTTATATTATATTTTATATTTTTCTGTGTTCGATCACAGATTATTCACATAAAGTAAGTAAGTAGGCAAATAAGTGATAAAGCTGACGGTTGTGGAGCCATTTTATTGATTACGTTTATTTTGTTTATGTATTCAGGCGAGGCCAGAATTTAAATAACTAATTGTATAACTGCTCCACAGCTGACACCATGGTGGTGATGATGATGATGATGTCGCTTTACGACCTTTAATATCCCCATTTACACAGCCTCTTAAAGGGTTTAATTCCTTCATACCATTAAGTATAAATGTAATGAAGGCGTAATGGCGGGGTGTGGTGCTCCTACTTCATGATTGCAGTTGAGGTAGTTACAGAGCTCAATTTGAACATCTAAAGCCATTTTCACAAAAACCTTTCAAGTCGGGCCCGGAACGCCATTATTTTGCCCCTCGTCCTGTATAAACCTCTCCATTCATCCACCCTTTTTCCTCTGCTTACCCGGGTTCGGACTGTGGTGGCAGCAGGCTAAGAATAGCATTCCGTAGGTCTCTCTACCCAGCTTATCCAGGGGGATCCAGAGAGTTCTGGGTCTACCGAGGAGTTTCCTGGTAGACTCCTCCAGGCTGGACCTGCCTGGAAAACCTCAAAAGGGAGATCCTCCTGTTTTATCCTGATCAGATGCCCAAACCAACTCAACTAGCTCCTTTCAATGCAAAGGAGGAGCGTCTCCGGGTAGTAACAGAGGTGAAACAAGGCCTGTATGTATGGAACACATTTTAACAATGTGTTATGTGTGAAGCTTAAAACCAGAAGTCTTAAAAGCAGCTAATAGCGGTTAGCAACAAAGCCAAAGAAGAAGAAAATCAACCCCAAATGTTCTGTAATTGAGGATGAGACCTTCATACCCGTCAAACGAGAGGAGGAGACATTCAAAACACAAAGGTGGAATGAGGGCCGTTAAAATGACAGTGTTTGTGTAGATTGTCATTCATCCAGGTCAAGGTAATACTTGAAAGTTGAATCAGGAGCAACTAGTCGCTCGGAGAATTTAATCTTTGTGTAGTTTAAGTTGAAGCACTGCGTCTGTATGATCTTATTTAGACAACCCAATTTTGAGAACGCATTTATTCAAATCTCATATAATCAACATAAATCTATTAATAATGAGAACCTTTTAATGTAATCAGTTAAAAACGAAACTTGACAAAGGTTTAGTTATGTCTCGCTGTAGAACAAACAGGATTCTATTGGTTAAATATTGAGATTTAACCAACCTGATAACAAATACGCATCACATTAAGTGTATAAGTTTATTTTCCTTACATTTATGTAATCCGAATGCACGTAGATTTTATTTGTAATTAAAATACATCAATCTTAAATATCAGGGCTGAATATTTTTTTGAGTTCACTTCCGGTTCAAAGTTGAAGACGTTTCCCTTCTTAGCGAAGAATCTTCTGAGCGTCTCCGTTCCTCTATCATGAGTAGAGAAACGTCTTCGACTTCAAACAACGAGTCCACATGCCTCAAGTTCAACTTTCAGGGATTAAACAAAAAGGTTTTTCACATAAAACAGCTTTACTTTGGTTTTGACCATCAAACTTTGAGCCACACATACAAGGATTCATTTTTACAATGTTGATGATATGAGCATGGAAACATTTTAAAAACGCTCAGAAAAGAAGAAGGATTAGCTAAAACATTGAAGGGGAAACCGGACCTAAACCTGAATTATCTGAGTTACATACCGGGGGCAGTGCCATGGCTCCACCCCCTAAGAGACTGGACTCTGACCCAATACAGGTTGGTCCCCTGCAAATAAATATTTTAATCTTCTGCGACCAGATTATGATCTGGATACAAGTCAACACAACACACACACACACACACACACACACACACACACACACACACACACACACACACACACACACACACACATATTGGCAAAACATTAAGAAAAAAAAGTCCTATCCTACAGTTTTGAAGGAAGTAAATAGGTGATCAGAACTCTTCCTTCCCATGATGCACCCTACAGAAAGTTTCATCACAATTCTATGAAAACTTCTCAAAACGTATTGCAGAAAACCGAAGACCCGAGCTCATCACATAATCCCCCTCCCACCATTCAAACAGTCAGTTATATCTTCACATAACGGACCGGTTCCTGGGGTGGCCAATCAGATTTTTAGTGCCCCCCCCTTTCTGGATGCGCCCCTACTTGACCATAATCCTTCTGTTCTATCCCTGTGTTGGCGTATTGTACGTTCTGTTGCAGCTCTATCTCTGCGGCAGTAAACAAACAATGCATAGTTCGTCTCAAGGCGCAAACTTGCAGACACAGCTTAAAAGTAGGAAACGTCCTCGCGGTCACCTAGGGCCTCTAAATCCCCAGGTTTCTTCTGAGGGTGAGTGGACACTGTACTATGGTTGACTAATTTGATGCAAAACTGTTTGTAATGTATACGACTACATTTCTGTATCAGATGAAAACGAAGGATTTTAAGCAGGTCCTGCTTTTTGTCATGAAGTATTAAAATACCTTGGTGTGCGGCATGGAAAAAAATTGCGCATGTCCCTTTAAGATCAGATTCAGAATACATACATGACACATAGAAAGATGATGATGGCAGTTCTGAGGGGGGGGGGGGGGGGTCAATGGGCGCTCTCAGCTATTTTTTACCCCCAAGTTTGGTTAATCCATCCATGACACTTATAAGAAAAAAACAAATAATATACTCTATTTTTTTGATTCATTATTCAAGCTCTACACCCAATATCCATTTTATTAGTTAACCTCTAAGGTATATCAATACAACTTAAAAAAGTAAAACAAGCCTCTATAGTATTGTAGCGTTTTGCCACATTTCATGACCATGGTCAGAATTAAAGGTGCCTATTAAATACATTAAAAAAAGAGTCATATCTAACTTTCAGCATAGCTGTCATAAAAGCAGACTTCCTAAAAGAACTGTGTGCGTTGTGTTGCATTAGATTGTACCTAATACAGCGATTAATGAGAATATTTAATAATATTCCAGATATTAAAAAGGGATTTTAAATAAAGTGACTTCTACTGAAAGAGGCGGTATTTAATGCTGTTTTACATTAAATATGATTAAAGATGCAGGAAAGTGAACCAGTTGTTCTAAAGCGCCTCAGGTCTATCTTGTTGCTGTAATTATTCCTATGAGATGACGTACAACACGATGACTTGGAGACAAAACTTGACACCTAGCAGTACATTGCGTTCTTTAAAGAAGAAATAAAACTGTGACCTTAAGTTTAGTAAAGAATGAATCCTTGGGTTTATTTTCAAATAGATTAATCAGTTATAAACCCACCACCCAAAAAAAAACAAAGTACGTTTTCTCCACTATTGGTCTTAATTTTTTCATCTGGAAGTGAAAAACGTTACTTTCTCTATCTTGGTTTTGCTTTGCTTTCGCAATTTTACCACCGCTCTCTCCACCCACATCTAAAATTCAATGCTTTAACGCACAAAGTTTTTTATCTGGAGGTCATTGAAAGGCTGCAATATGGGAGGGCTGGGAATTCAAAATCAAAAGTTCAGCTTGAGGGAGCTCGATAAATTAAAAAGTGCCAACATGATTACGACAGAATAACGAGCAAGAGAATGTTTGGACCTTTCCTTTAATGTGGGAGAACTTGCAGAAGTCTGTGATTTGATCCAAAATTGGAGTGGGTGGCTTTGACTCCCACTGGGCTGCAGTCCAGTGTGAATTTCCCCCCGACAGAAACAGGCAGCTGTTCTTGACATCATGACTGAAACAAACCCGAGCGCAGGTCCGATGTGAACCAAAGAAATGTCAGCAGAGCTTTGCAGAGTTGTGTCTGTAAGTGTGGTTTCCTCTTATCTAAACTGACTGCAGCTGTTCAGAGGACGCTCAGTTCCTCTGTGTGTGTGTGTGTGTGTGTGTGTGCAAGTGCATGTGTGTGTGGGTGTGTGCGCGTGTGTTTTTCTCGCCCGCTGGAGTGGATGTTATGTTTGGACTCTTGTCCTGAAATATTCTGTCTATTGTCATCCGTGGCCTTCTCTCTGTCAGCCTTGCACACAGAAGCAATGCTTTTAGTTGACCAACCAGCAACATGAACCTTTAAGTATATAAGTGTGTGATTGGCTGCAAACTTTATCTTTATTTGTTATCAATTAATCTGCAGATCATCTCGTTAATTCATCGCAAAGTCTGCGAAACAACGTTAAGTATAGGAACAAAGCATGGTGCTGAATTTTAGTGCTAGCTTTAGCTCATTTTTCCCAATAACCCCCCAAATCCGCTGTGTATTACAAGCAATCCCCCTGTTTGAACTCCTCAAATGAAATGTGAAGTTATGTCCGATAAACGGTGTTTTTCAACAAAAGTTGCTCCCCCTAATGAGTAAAATATAATGAATACGAGATAAATCTACTCAAGACGATTCATTTGCGCCAAATTTGGACCAAATCGAACCAACGTTAATGAATCTATAAGGATAAGGAAGTTATGTCTGAAAAACTTTAGAAGATAGAGAAATGGACCTTTCCCAAAGTCAGCTCAGGTCTTCCTTGCACCAGAAGGTCTATGTGGGTGTAAAATTTGAAAATGGCCCACCATGAAATAGTTTTTGAGTCCTTGCAGCGGCGGCGGATGCAGCTGCGGCGGTAATGATGATTCCATTATATCCCAGACTTTTCGGGGATATAATTATCTATAATTTAGCATCATATCACATCATAACTTTTACAGTTGAGAGACTGGAACTAGAAAATGTTTTTTCTCAATGTTGCTTGGCTATGACGAGTTGGGACCTAAAAAAAAAAGGCAGAGCGTTCTGCCCAAAGTTCCCCTCTCTTTCCAGGAGTTAAATTCCTATTTATATGCAAAACCTGTATTTAGATGTATTCACTAAGAAAACATTCAAATAGAACTTTGGAAAAAACAGCTGTTGTAGACGAGTCATCTTTTCCTGTTTGACTGGGCCGACATACAGAAGCCTGTTTTAAATGAAAGTTTCGTGTAAATCTGTCAACAACTTTTGGAGTTTTATGGATGCCCACTGGGTTTCAAACTGTTCGGTGCGAGAGGGAGAAAACATGGACACACTTGGAAATTCAATAGTCCCATCTTTGGGACAATTCCCACTCTCCCACCAACTTTAATGCCAAGTTTCCATAAATCACTTTTAAAGTACATCTAGTGGGAAAAGGAACTTAATTTAATCCTTAGAAAAAAAAATACAAAAAAAATGTGCGGTGTCATAGCGTGCCGGCTCTTTCCTTATAAGGAGAGTGGCAAGACACAAGTAGTGACCGGCAAGCTTATGTGAGAGGCATCATGTGGACTCCTGTGGCTTCACATGCAATAAAAGAGAGACACTCAAAAGAACTTTGGTGGTTATGGTGGCGAGGAACTCAGTATCTCATTGGCTGTCATAGGAATGCAGTAATGTCATTATTGTCAGCTGATCTAACAACCGCACATACCAACAAACGAGCCAAGCTGATCACCCGACCTGTCAGCAGAGGTTAAACGCACACAAATTTAAGGAGTGTAGAGTGGAGTGCCGATCCGGAATGCCAATATTTAGCGTCTGTATAGAACGTGTGAGACAAAGAGCTTGTTAGATCTTGGAGGACGTTTGTTGTGACTGAATGTCATTTTTATCCGTGATTATTAATGTGTTCAACCTTACTTGTATACGCTGTATTATGTATCTCTTAATTGTTGATTTTCTTCAGATCTTTATACATCTGTAGTTCATTAGAGGGTTGGCTCAACATTGCTCAAAGTGTTGTATTTATAGTATATTATTTGCATTTACATTTTAGTTTTCATTCAAATTTCTTGTTCAATCTGAAAAAATGCCAATAAAATCCTATTTTTTCCATCAAATATTGAATTAAAAAGATTTCAGTCAGGAGGGAATGAAGTAGGAATGATTGATTTATTACAACAGATGATATGTGATAAGTAGATGATCAGAAAGTCTTTGGCGCTCAGTCGTCAGGGAGATTGTGATCGGAGGTCATTTCATGAGTCATGAGCAGCAGGTTTCCCTTTGGATTCTAGACACTGGTGGTGGTGGCTGATGAGTCGGCGTACCAGCAGCATGGAAGAACTCGATGCATTGAGAGAATTATATTTAAAAAGACAGTAGCAAGATGATTAATGGTGGAGGGAATGGAAAATAAAAATAAATAAATAAATAAAAATCTGTAACCCTTAGAGTTGAGAAACTGGGACTGAAAAATCTTTGTTATGTTCACCTGAACAATTAGTAATGTTCATTAGCAGAGTAATTAAACGTCAAAATCGTCACAAAATGGCTCAAATAATTGATGAAATCTTTGTAAATTTGATTAAACATAAAGATTGTTAAGCGGTTGTGACCGCAAACCTAGTTTTATTGAACTATTATTGTTAAAATTGTCTAAATATATTTTTCACATATTATTTAAATATGAGCAAAACATTTGTGCTCCACATTCCAGAAACTAGCCAGCTAGCCGTGAAGCTACGGCTCAATCGTTTGGCGGGAACATGGGGTAGCATGTAAGCGGTTAGCTTCTTTCTTTTTTTTTTGCTCCAATTACGGATTAGACACTTAATGTTCTTGAGAGTAACCAAAAAAATATATATTACGTCATTTCCCATATTTTCTTCCAAGGCTTTATCTCTCTATAGTAATTTTCAGTGAGCAAATCATAGTGAGGGATTGCTAGCTTGTTAGCATTTGGACCTGAGCAGTCATTCATTCATCTTGTCTGTATTTGTCTAATGGATGTATGTTATGGCTAATATTAACTCCACCAGCTCTTGAGATCTGATCTCACTTTTTTTTTTTACCTTCTTTCTGCTTCTCACTATCTTTGTTGTTTGTTGCTGTGCAGGAAGCAGAAGCAGGATTTATTTTTTTTCTAATTGCCGGAAGCTCCTTGGGGAATATTTTGGGCTAATGGGACTGAACCATAAAGCAACACTAAATTAGCGGGCCATCCAATCACAGCATTGAGTTTAAAGGGGTTAATAATCTCCTCGGAGCTGCAGAAGTGAGGCGTTTGGTGGTTTGTCTCTGCCGCCGCATTAGCAGTAGGTGCTATTAGCACTCGGTCTGTTTCTGCATATATTATCTGATCATGTGTCTTCGCTGGGGTTAGCCGTGTGATCTTGATTCTGCACACATTCTGATCAGATCATTTCATGTACTGGTGCATTTCAGGTCTAGAGAAGTGCTGCTGCTGATGCTGCTGCTGCACAGTTTCTACTTGTGTATTCTTTGCTATGTTCTAAATGTGGTGGACAAGAATAGAGGATCTTTTTTGTTGGTGCTGATATCAGCGATGTATTTTGTGCTTGTGTATTTATAGCAGCAGGGAAATGCAAGGGGAACTGACTGAAAATAAACTGTGGGGTGATGATAATAATGCCACCGCAGTCAAACGCTGTGACTCACTGATGGGTTTATAATAGTTTCAGCCAACAGTACATGCAGGCTGCATCAGACTTTGATATACTGAGCAGACAATAGAGGATTAAGTTGTCTGAACCAAATTTACTGGATTGGCAATAGACAAATATAAAATAGATCAGACTGGTCATTATACAATTATTTACTATTTAACGAGAGGAGCACTCAGAGTGCATATTTCACAAATGTTTATATGGTTCATGCAGTGAAACAGTCCAGGTTCATACAGTGAAACAGTCCAGGTTCATCCAGTGAAACAGTCCATGTTCATCCAGTGAAACAGTCTAGGTTCATACAGTGAAACAGTCCAGGTTCATCCAGTGAAACAGTCCAGGTTCATACAGTGAAACAGTCCAGGTCCATACAGTGAAACAGTCCAGGTTCATACAGTGAAACAGTCCAGGTTCATCCAGTGAAACAGTCCAGGTTCATACAGTGAAACAGTCCAGGTTCATGTAGTGAAACAGTCCAGGTTCATACAGTGAAACAGTCCAGGTTCATACAGTGAAACAGTCCAGGTTCATACAGTGAAAAGGTCCAGGTTCATACAGTGAAACAGTCCAGGTAAAATCAGGCAGACATTACAATTGAGAAATACTTGCAAGTTTAACTTACTGAAGACAAATATGTCATGAATTATGCAAAATTGATATTTTCAAATATCAATTTTGCATAATTGCACACATAATTCCCCCTGCAGCTCTGGTTTCTCGTGTCTCTCACTCTGTTTCAGACACATTTGTTCGATGGAGGACTAAACAGAAGCTGTTTGCTTTATGAAACCAGTGTTCCACCCTCCTCCTGACGGTTCTCCCCTCCAGAGATCATTTGGCGTTAACTTCACGTCACTTAACTTCACCCGTCTCTGCAGTGGGTGACGTGTGTGCGTTCCTTCTGCGCGGAGCCACAAGCTGTCGTTTTCATCGGTGGGGTGTTGTTGATTGACGGGGGCGGGTGGATGCTCTGCGGCGTGCTATCCTGTTCTGACAGCCAGATGAACTGCAATCATGGTGTTTAGCAAGTTAATTCACTTCTCCTTTCTGGAGAAGCTTCCACTTCACACACATGCCATGTGTTTGTCACCCTCCCACAAATTCCACCACCCAGAGGGAAAAACTAAGTATTTGTGCCACGTCACCGTCTCGTCTGCAGCTAATCTCTAGTTACCCACGCC